>PVIR01000626.1:0-161526 GCA_004026965.1 Petromus typicus | reverse complement strand
GAGTTAACTCCTTAGCTAGGACCACACTCTCTTACTCAAAGTTTCAGTTGTAGGAGCCAGTAAATTTCTTAAAAGACAAGGCAAAAACAAAATAAAGGTCATTTGTATTAGGCTCTTTATCACTTTTTTTTTAAAGCTAAGAAATGGACTGAGATGTAGCTCAGTGGTAGAGCACTGACCTAGCACACACAGAAGTCCTATGTTTGGTCCCAGTACCACAAAAAAAGTTCTTATAAATACAGGGTGCTGAAAGTTTACAAGAGAAATAAGTTTGGTTGGAACAAGTTGTATCTGATATTGTTAGGAAACTTTTAATGGAAATGCTCCTGAGATTCTTAGAAGCATAAATTTAAATGCAAATTCATATGTGGGGGTATCTGTTCAGAGGCTCCCCCTTTATCAGGTAAAATAGATGATAAAGAGGCTGAGTGAACAATGAGTGTGGGTAAGCTCTGTAACCAAGGCGGCTGTAGAGTGAAGTAAAAAAATCAAGAGACAGAACTCTAGGGAAGTGCTCTTCTCAACATTTTCATAATAATGCGCCCAATCAATACAATTGTTCCATTGCATATCTCTGAAATATAATTTTATCCTGAGGTAATCTGGCTTAATGCTTGAAAATCTTTATTAAATAACCTTATTATACTTTCCTGTCACAAAAATATGTCTACAGATTGAACCTAAAGCATTTTATTTTCTATGATTATAGGGCTGAACATTAAAATTTTTTTTTCTGGAATTGAGGTATTATTACAGTTATTTAAAGAACCAATTTACCCACACAACATATATACATTATGGTTTAATAAATTATTAAAAGAAAATGTTTTGGAACTTCATGTGGAAATAGGTATAATTCATATGATTTCTGCCTCTATGCCAAGTGCTGAAGAAATAATCATAGCACATTTTTTTTTTTCAAGGTGATAGCTATGGTGAAATGGGACATTCTTGGCTGGTTAGCAGTAATTGTCACTGATTTTCCACCTTTATAGTTCTTAATCCCTTTAGCTCATTCCCAGGTTAGCCACTTAGTGTGGCCTCTTACTTTCAACATTAGCAGTAGATTTCATACACAGAGTTCATAATACACAGAACAACATGTGATTAAGTCAAGTACAAAAGAAAATTTTGGGATTAAGAAACTCAATAAACTTTAGATATCTAAGACTGCTTCCTGGGTAGTAGGAGGTGTGGGAAACTTGTTTGATAAATAATACATGGTACAGTGTCTTTCTAGCAGGCTTGAGGGCCTGGGTTTATTTTGTGGCAGTGACAAAAATAAGAAAAACATCGTTGAGGGCAATCATGATGTGTAAATGTAATGTACCAGTAAAGATTTCAATTAAAAAAAAGAAAAAATGATAAAAAGTACAAAAAACATATCAACCATAAAAGTAGTTATTAATTACCATTATAAAGTGTTTTGTACTCTACATGATTGTATGCACTATACTTTTATGTGACTGGCAGTGCAGTAGGTTTTCTCATAGTGGCTTCACCACAAATGTGAATAATGTGGTACGATATTCCTGTGGCTATCATGTCACTAAGATATAGAGATTTTTCAGTTCTGTTACAATTTTGTGGCACCATCATTGCCTGTGCAGTCTGTGGCTGACCAAATCATGCTGCACATGAGTGTACAGGTACTAAAACCATTTGACAATTCACATAAGAGAATCTTTAACTTTTTAACTTACCGTATTATAATCTTAGATATAGAGCACGACATTAAGGGACTTTAATGGCTTAAATAAAAATAAAGACTCAACAACTCTCAACACTATAGTGTAGCTTGGAATACAGACACTGTTTATTGGTTGTACTGGGAACAGAAACAGTCTAGGGTCAAATTCAACTCCAACTGAACAAATGTGCCCTGGTTATATTTCATTGGCATGTTAATCCTCTACTGCTGCTGTCAAAATTTTGCACACAGTGACCTAAAACAATTAAAATGTATTATTATTAGTTTGGGGGTTAGATATCTGAAATTAGTTTTACTGGATTAAAATTGTTACTAGCAAACTTATCTTTTTGGATTCTCTAAGGAAAAATGTATTTATTTCTTTGCCTTTCCTAATTTCTATAAATTGTCTAATTTTTTGGTTCATGGCTTCGTCTATCTTTGAAGCTACCATTATAGTATAATTTCCCCTCTGTGGCTTCTGTTTCCATCTTAACTTTCCCTCTCTCATCTTCCAGTTTCTCTGTCTTAAAGATCTTCATGATTATATTGGGTTTAGCCATAGAAGCCAGGCTAAATCTCAAGATTCTTAATTCAGCCATATAATCTCTTCATCTCAAGATTCTTAATTTAATTACACCTGCGTTACCAGGTCTTGTAACAGCCATAGGTGCTGATGATTATGAGGTGGACATTCTTGGGAGGGAGTATTATTCAGTTTACCACAATTGGTTCTTTTACTGGGGCAAAGTACTTGGTGCTCACAACTTAAAGCAGGAGAGGTTTATTTTGATTCACAGTTTCTAACACAGGAAAAACATGGTAGAAAAGGCAGATGGAGAGAAGTCGCTCAACTTTTGGCAGCCAGGAAGCAGGGGAAGGGCTAGAGAGAAAAATTGAATTTTTATTCCCCAAACTATGGGGGAATAAATAACTAATAAATAACTAATAAATAACTAATCACTTTTATTGAAATGTCCGCCATGTATAGGGATAAGAAGCTGATGTAAATAAGGATACTGATCTTCTACTAAGTTATTTCTAAATCTCCCATAGTGATGACAGCTCTACCATATCAACTTAAGATCCATCAGCAGTCATCTATCTTTCTTTCTTCCTCTCTCTCTCATTTTTTTTTTTTTTTTTTTTTTTTGTGGTACCATGGATTGAACTCAGGCCCTTGTGCTTCCAGGAAAGGTGCAGTACCTCTTGAGCTGAATCCCTGGTCTCTAGCAGTAATATTTAAGAAAGCTACTATGAAGGAGAAACTATGAAATTCCTTGAGAAAGATTAACATGAAAAAGTAGAGACTGAAGTCCAGGTGTACTTTGACATTTTATGGTTTTGTTATTTAAGGTCCCACAATCTTTCCAAAAATTTCCCTTTTCTCCTAGACTAATCTGAGATGGGCTTCTAATGAGAATGGAAGAAGACCTAACTAATAAAGTACTCTTGACAATCAGTTACATTCTGGCTAGAGATGGGGCAACTCAACAAGTTCTTTCAAAACAATTTCATGGAAATCAAATTTGCATGTCTGACACATTTACAGACAGAAAAGACTTTCTGACCCACAATACCTGTGTCAGCATGACCCATGCTTCAGAAAAACCAGGAAGAGTCTCAGGCCCAAGCTTTGGAGAGACTAGAGTTAACTAAGAAACGAGATGGCTGAGAGCTAGCTGTGTTGTCCTAGAAAAGATCTGGGACTTCTGAAAGTCATGTTCTACAACACTGAGGTCAAACTTTACCCCTTCCCTCAGCTGCCACTGGGAAAGCTTATACAAAGCTCTCTTTTCTTTGCGTTGGCAAATTCTAATTCAGTATTCAAGGTTCAACTCCATATCCTCCTCACCCTGCCCCTGAAGCCTGTCCTGAATGTCTCTTTCACCCTCTTCGTTCTCTGTCACCTTCCTCTCCTCCAGAACTAATTGTTTTATCTTGTGTGTTCCTATAATGCAAGTATTCTTCTTTTGCACATGAAGCATTACCTTTTATTTTTGCCCTTCATGTATTTCTAACTATCTTCCTTGTCACTGAGTTACTTGAGAATGTGGCATCCTTCATTCTGTGTCAGGTACTGTGTTACATCAAGAATATGCAAGAAAAGTTAATCATCTTTTCAAAAGAACTAACAATATGGGAAGGGGAGTAGTAAGTCTCACCCACATGTGATGTGTACTATAGCAAGGTGAGGGCGATACCTGCACTCATGAGGCAGGTAAGGGATGATTCCCAGAAAGGTGATGCCTGCACCATATCTTAGAAGATAATGGGAGTTTTTGGACAGTGGAGGGAAAGGACACTCCCGACAAGATACAGAAACATGAAGGTACATGGTAGATTCAGAGGACAATGAGCAGAATAAACATTAGATAGCAGAGAGTTTAGGTTTGACATATTGACAATAGGGAAATGGGAAAGATAGAAAGGGTCATGCTAGAATGGTTAAGATTTTGCAACTACCAAGTCAAGCATAGAGTATTGACCATCATGTGACTGATAGTTTATAGGCAGAGACTGCTCAGAATCAATGTAGAGATCAAAAGGCCACAGAATTGATGTTTGACAATGGTGCTGTTACACTGACATCTCTACTGTAAGAGAGAAAAATAAATGGTTTGCTGGCCTAAAATTTCTGTTTTTAAGTTCAAAGATCAAAGATAACAGTAAGACTGTGCAGTTGTGTATGAAACAGAATATGAGTGAAATTGGAAAGATGGAACAAAATGTGTACTTTCTCAGGGCCCTTCTATATTCCTAGTGTATTGATTTCTAATAGCAAAGTTCTTCATCTGGGGACTATTGAGCTTTTTGAGGTTCTGAAAACATCTTAAAATTTTAGGGAAAATTTTGACCATGTGTGTTTATTTTCCTCCCAGGGAGAAGGATTTTGAATTTTTCTTAGGTTTGGAAAGTCATTGGTCCATAGAAGGTTAAAATCTACTGGCCTGTCAGAGGAAGAAAAAGACAAACAAGCAGCTCAGTTTAGACACTGCACTGTGGATTACAGCCATAATGGAGCTTTGTTTTGGGAAAAAGTAGAAGCAGAAGACAACATTCTAAAAACAACCCTCCAACTCCAGGAGCTCATGCCAGTTGCAATTTACTTGTTGCTCACTGTGAAGATAAAGGCATTCAGCGACGGTGTTGGGAGGTGTGGGGTTGTGCCTCATAGTGTAGGGGGTAGGCCCTGTACAGGTCAGATTTCTTCCACACAGTGGTTCTGCCATCGTCAATATGTTACCTCAAAGCATGCCAGCGCCCCCAGGTACACAACGGAGAAAGGAGAGGGTGCACAGGAAGGCACCTCTCTCACAAGTCCCAAAAGGGTCATGGCACATCCCCTCTCAGATTTCACTCCGGTAATCAGTCACACTTGTAGATGCAGGGAAGAGAGGAAGTAGAGCAATTTCAATGCAGAAAAAGAGGAAAGTGTTCAGTGAGGGTCTGGCTAGTCTGTCACTGGGATTTAAAAACTGTTGAATTCTAACCATTTTGGACTAGTTCTAAATGAAAAGGAAGGACTGAACTAGATATCATTTCTTAACAATTTTTCTATAGCTGTATATGGATTTTTTAAAAATGTATCTTTTGTTAAAAAGATTTTTAGATCAGGAGCACAGTCTCAATAATTCTCTGAATCTGGCCAGCATGGTAATCCCAGCACTCTCGGAAAGCTGAAGCAGGATGATTACAAGTTCTAGCTTGACCAGGGCAACTTATGCCTTAGCAAGATTCTATCTCAAATTAAAACATTTTAAAAAGTCTGGGAATCTAGCCATTGTGAAGACTCTGGATCCAAATCCTTAGTATCTCACATACACAAAATGTTCTGATTCATCAGTGTTCTCTAGGATAGTCACCCAAACAATGATTCAGATAGACTGTAAGGTACAGCCTTAAGGTTTTGACATGAAGACAAAAATGTCTCCTTTATAATCCTTTGTACCCTCAGGACACCTAACCGTTTTTTCATGCCTACTACATTTTATTGTCAAATAAGATTAACACCCTGCTTTCTTTCTGATAAGCTCCCCTCTAAAGCATTAGTGCAGGACCTCATTAACTCAAACTGCAGAACAAGTCAATTCCAGAGGGGAACACAAAGATCAAGTCATGTAGATTATCTAAGAACTGGAGCATATTAAAATGCTTTACTTTTGAAAGACATTTTTGAATGACTGATCATATAGAATTTTGCTAATTAAACAGCCACTTTAAATGCCAACTCTACTAACTAGATTTGAGTTACATTTAATTTTAATTGTTTCTGTTCTCTAAAAATAAAAAGGGCTTTTTAATTTTAATTTCATATTTTACACAGCAGTGAACTCTCCCACACAGTCAGCTCCAAGAGCTGCAAAATCAGAAATAAATGCTAGCTGAGAGTACATACAGTTTCCCAATTTTACACTTTTAAAACACGTATGTGTTGAACTGTTTAGATTAAATTCTGCCCTTAATGTATTCTACTAGTCTCACAAAAGCTAAGCAAGTGGTGTGGTCTATTTTAAAGGTAACTCATGATCAGATTCTGGCTGTACCTGTTTTCTCTTCCATTGAAATAGTCTCTCTTCTTCCTCTTAATTGTTGAGTCAATTTCCCAGCTCAGACTTCATGCTTTCATTCTGAAAATGTATGCTGGGTGAGCTTGGGCACTTTGCTGAGTGAGCTTGGGCAAATGGCAATACACTGTGGAGCCTCAGCTTCTCTGTGGAACTGGAATAGTCCAAGTCTGTTGCTTAAACAGAAGGTGAATAGAAAAATGCTTGAATATCTTTTATGGATTATAGAAATAAAAGCTGCCATTGTCAGTATAACTGCTAAAAACCCATATAGCAGAAAAAGAAGGGCTATGTGTTTGGAGAAGGAAGAAAGCATGATTTGAATCCTATGGGGAATGAGAAGTGGGAGAAGGAGGCAGGACTTGTACTGACTGGGTCATGGTGTAAAGTGTATTTAAACAGGTGTAGAGGAGGCTGTGGATAGCGAGTGCCCCAGTAGGCCTGGCTGGTCCAGAACATGAGATGCAAAGAGTTCAGTCCAGCCTGAGAGCTGGATGGTGGCTCATACCTACAACCTAATACCCTTGGGAGGCTGAGGCAGGACGATTACAAGTTCAGAGAAATTTAGTGACTTAGTTAAAAAAAAAAAAAAAGAGTTGGGAACTTGGGAACATAACAGCAGTGCAAAGGTCCTAGTTTATTCCTTGGTAGTTAAAAAAAATGACTAGCCTGAGCATCATAGTAAGACTATGTCTCAAAAAGAAAAAAAAAAAAAAGCCAAACACCCTACAAACAGACAAACAAGCAGAGAGGAAGAGAGGATTCCTCAGAGCTATAAAATGTATCCTAAGGAAAATGCACATCAAGAGAGATGAACAACAACAAATATTTGGTCACTGTCACCTCTGTATATGGACGAATAAATTTTAAAAGTAGCTTAGGAACTAGGTGTAGTGCCTTTGGAACTGGCTTTTGGGAGGGGTTTGGAAAGGTCTGAAGATGTTGGCTGAAGAAGTGGCCTGAGGTGCTTTGAGCTATACTTGATGGGAAATTCTGCTCAGAGCTCAGAAGACCAGACTTTGGTGATAGAGACGTTGCAGGTAAGGACCAGCTTAGGAGGGTTCTGCTGTGAAGAAGGGCTTCATTGACTGATAGGCTCTAAACTATATATGTGATGCTTTGGCTGAACATTTGTCTGCAGTTTTCTCCTGTCCAGAGATTTTGCCCAAGACTGAGATGAAGGGAAATGGAAGAAACTTCACAGCAGTCTTATACTGAGGTGGTGGCATAGACGCAGTTGGAGGCTTTTAGTCAGATCTACATTGACAATCAGTAGCAAGGGCCCATGCTAGACCTGCCTTTAATCCCAGGACTTGGGGGACTGAGGCAGGAGGATTGCTGCAAGTTCAAGGCCAGCCTGGGCTATGTGTGAGTTTAAGGTCAGTCTGAACCACAAAGCAAGATTCTGCTTCAAAAACAATCTCCCACTCCAAAGGAAAAAAAAATCCCAAAACAAAAAGAAACAAAACAAAAAACAACCAAATGAACAACAACAACAACAACAAACTCCAAACAAAAGGACTAGCAGAATGCTTTAGAAAGTTTTGCCTTTGGCCCAGAAAGGACGCACAGGCCTGAGAAGGAAGTTACGGTCTGCAAAGGTGGAGCAGAGGAGAATTTGGTTGCTGAAAAGGAGCAGGACAATAGGAAAGATGCTCTGAGGACACCATAAGAACCATATTAGTCTTTGGAGCTTTGAAAATGAAAAGTAGATTTTGCTTTGAGAAGAAAGCCCCCCAAACACTGTGTTTTAGAATGGTGGCAGCCTAGAGAATTTGTTCCTTGAGACTGGGTTCAGAGTACTCAGGGATTCAGGCCCTTGACCCTTACAATGGAGAGGAAAGGAAGCCTGACTACAGATTCAGTGGGTCACACACCCTGGCATCACTTTCATGGTACTGGTTTTAGGTACGTGAAGAATGTACCTAGAAGTTGTGGGGTCAGAAAGGCTTCCCCGCAGATTTCAGAAGAAAGCCAGTGGGGCTAGCCTGTGTGGCTCTGAGACGGCAATGTGTGAAGATGCAAGTGGGAAGATGAAGGTGCAGTAGAGACACCAGAAGATGGGAGAAGCCAGGAGAGTGGGTTGTATAAAGGAAAAGCTGCGAAGAGTGAGAAAAGATGGCCCATGCATGGAGCCGTGGGAGCTACCACCATGAGAGCAGCGCCCCAGGGGCAGAGCCAGCCAAACCCTTCTGAGCTCACATCTTGCCACAAACTGTTTTAGATGCTGGAGATGGAGCCATAGGACTTCATGTTTGCTCTGCTGGATTCTGGAATTGCCCTGATCCGTTCCTTCTTCTGTCCCGGTTTGGAATGGATTGTGATCTTGTGCCATTGTATATCAGAAGTGTTTGACTTTCTTTTCATTTGTACAGGGGCCTGAAGCTCAAAATTTTCCTTAAATCTCAGCAGAGACTCTGTAATTGGACTTTTCAACAATGCTGAAACTGTTG
This sequence comes from Petromus typicus, assembly GCA_004026965.1. NCBI lineage: Eukaryota > Metazoa > Chordata > Mammalia > Rodentia > Petromuridae > Petromus > Petromus typicus. Next base: position 152,815 of record PVIR01000626.1, on the reverse strand, counting down.
GGACTTTGGCAACTCTTAGAGACGGACTAAATGTTTTATGTATGTAGGGGTGTGCATGAGTCTTTGAGGCCCACGGTGGAATATTAGGGCTTGGACAGAGATGTCCCCTCAGAGCCTCATGGAGCTATAGACGGGGCTTTTCAGAGGTGGCTGGATTGAGTGTGTGTAATAACAGGATTAAGGATGTGATGCTGGGATTAATGGTGTAATACTAGGATTAAGTGTGCGCTAGCCTAGGTGTGAGTGTTACCTGCCCTAAGGGCTAAGTTTAGGCTAAATAGTTACTCATAAGTAGACAATATACCAAACTGGGACACCAGCATGAAGCTCAAGGCCAGGTCTAGATGAGAGAGGTTTATGTACTTTGTGATTTAGGCCAGAGATTCCAACACTATTTCTATCTTTATATCAAGAATATCTCTAATTATCTTAAATACCATAACGTTCAAAACAAAATTTATTTTAAAACTAAAGAATTTGGAGAATAGGGAGTGGTCCATATATTCAAATGATGATAGTGTTAACTCTCTGAAGTCTGAATTCCATCATCTTTATCCTGATTTCTCTCCATCTCTTTATCAATACCTGTCATTCTATACTTTATGATATTTTATTCCTTTGGTAATTTTCAGCTGTATACCAATTATTTAACTCCCATTCTTTTGCTTCTTTCTTCTTTATCTCTTGGAAACCAGCTTGGTGTTTTCTAGAATAATCCAAGTTAAAATAGTTCTGCTGGGGAATAGGAATTGGAGAAGTATGGCACGGAGAGGCCTTTGAATGTGATCAGGCCCAGGGATGGATGAAGTGGGAGTGCTTTTATTCTCTACACTCCTTCAGTCCCAATTTCCCAGACATTTATCCTGAGAATGTGAGTGTGGGAAATGCATGCATATGTAGGAGGGCCAGAGAGTAGTGCCTGCTTTGCACTGCCTCTACAATGCTGGAGAAATATAGAGGTCCCTTCCTCTGTGAGAAGCAGAGACTCTCATTGTCTAAGGAATACGCATCCACCCAGAGAGGCCTGGGCAACAGTTAGAAGATGAAGTAGACAGAATCTACCTACTCTCCAATTTAGTCCCAGCTCAGGGTTAAGGGTGATTGTTTGAGGAAAAAGGCCATAATAGCAGCCTATGTTTCAGGCTGGGCCAGCTGGCACTTCCAATTGGAAACATGGGATTCCTCTTATTCACACCAAAAGAATCATCCAACGGAAATGCCCTCCAAAAAAGTAGTGCTGGTTCCTGTCTCCCACATGCTTCATTCTCTTTTAGAGGTCAAATGGTCATTGATACAAACACAGGGGATTCTGAATGTATAACTTACCTTTCACGGCAGGGCAGACAGACGCTTGGAGGATGCAGAGCTCTAGGCAAATGCTTGCACATTTCCTAAGCCTCTCCTGCAAGGCTGGGGTAGGAAGCTCTTTTGGGATTCATTTGCACCAGAAATATAATGGAACCACTCTGTCAATACAATTGCTTTTATTCCTGTTCTTTTACAAAGCCCATTTCTTCTGGGAAGCCTTTCATTGATAGCCCATGACTGAAAGTGTTCTAAAATGGAAGGGGTAGAAAATAAGTGCAAAGCAAAAAGAAATGGGAAAATGTTAAACAAATTACTTTTCACTTGTGAGCTTTTCCTCCTGTTCTTCACAGCATTATTTGCCTGGTCTATTGACATTTCAGACTAGAGAAAGATTACATGTAATTGTACAGGCAGTTTCACTATCTCTCTGAGGGTTCAAGTGACAGAAGTTGTTAGACTGGGAAACGGCGTTTACATTATTGATTAGGCCACGCTATTTTGACTGAAACAGCGCAGGATATTCTTGGCCATTTTCCATTGTCAAGTAAATCTGCTTCTTGTCCCTCCATTCTGGGAAGATTTTCTTGCTGCTGTGCGTGTTTGACATCACGTCTGAGGTTATTCTTTGTGTCTGTCAGTCACTGTACCTGCTGTTGCTGTTGATTAAAAACCTTATCTCAACCAAGAAATTGTCCGCTGGCTGTTTTCATGTTTGTGACGGGCTGGGGTGGTTGTTTTCGTGCTGTGTGCCATCTTTATCTTAGATTCCTAGTGCTCTGTATCTCAGCTATTTGTGCAGAGCGAAGCTCACATAGCTGCACAAGCGACTTTACCATTTTCAATGGAGTAATGCCACAGAAGCAGTGGAAGATGAGAACAAACTACATCGCTTCTTACCTACATTTCTGGCTTACTAAACAAAACAGTCACGTTCCTCGGGCTTTGACAAATCAAATGCAAATTTGGGGGGTCAGCTGAGAGAGAAGTTTGAGATTTTCATGTGGAACTGAGCAATGTATATTTTAATGAACACTCTGGAAAAGCTGATGTTAAGTGAAACATGAGACATATTTCCAGAAACACGGCTGTGCAACATCGAAGACTGAGGTAGATATCAGGAAAACAGGCTTTGAGTAGCTTCATGGCAAGGAAGCAGCACTGAAAGGAAAATCCCAATGCTTTTATAGTAATGAGGGCAGCTTCAAGTCTAATTAACGTCTAATTTGTCCCATAATGCACTTTGGTAGGAAGGCACTAGATAATTAAGTCTAGTAATCATCAGAACAAATTTAAACCATTTAACATAACATCGAACATTTTATTAATATAAATCTCCTGTTTTAGCCCCAAATAAACTCTGAAATATTTGAGAGTTTATTAGCATTCTAAATTTGCATAGAAAAAATGATTGTATTATACATTTTATATGCAACTGACGTATTAAAAATTAGAAAAAGTCCGATTTCTCCTTCACTCCCCATTCCGAAATAAATTACAGATGAATTAAAGGCTCTAAAAGGCATAAATATGAATGTTTTCTTTTTGATATTCTTCTATTGCATAAAATCTGTAACAATAAAAGATAAGCTTGAATATATGAAACTAAAAATGCAGTAAAGAATCAGAAGTCAAATTAAAAACATTTAAATCTTCAGAGGTTTTTGAAATAAAAATTCAAAGAAAAAAGCCCATTTGTGAGATATTGTGACCAAATTAAATAAACAGAAATAAAAATAAGGCATGCTTTCTATCTATTAGTTTCACAAAAATTATTGTATTTTATGGCATCAGCTTTCCGAGGAATGGAAAAAGAGAACCTGAGCAATACTGAAATTCTTTGACCCAGCAGTTCTGGTTCTAAAAACTTATCCCTGGGCTAAGGGAGCAGCTTAGTGATAGAGCTCATGCTTGCATGATATTCTGGGTTCCTTCTGTAGCACCAGGAAAAGATCTAAATGGGGCGTACCTGTAATACCAGATCCCAGGGAGGCTGGGGCAGAAGAGTAACAGTGCAAGGTTGGCCTGGACATTGTAAGACTTAAAGAGAACTTGCTTCATCCCCAAGAAAGGGCTAGAAGTGTAGCTTGCTGGTAGAAAACTTGTCTGGCCCGTACAATATCCTGGGTTCAATCTCAGGACCACAAAAAAACAAAACAACAGACAAAAACTAACATTCTAGCACGGTGATTTTAGATGTAACTAAGGTAGGATGTTAATTATAGTATTATTTATAAAAACAAAATACCGGGCGCGATGCAAATACTGTACCAGTGAGCTATGTCTCTAGCGGAAAATACTCAGCAGAGAACTAGCTGAATGTTTCCTTTGCTCTCCTCTCCTTCTATTTCCCCCCTTTCTCTTCTTTCTTTCTTCCATCCTTTCTTTCTCTCTTTCTTCCCTCCCTCTGTCCGTCCTTGTGCTTCTGACGAGTAAATTAATGTCTTCAAATGCACCAAGCCAGACTTTACTACTGAGCTACACCCCCAATCCTTTGGTGAATAATTAATAATTCAAAATAATTTTGTACTATTAAAAAGTATCATTTAAATATGCACACTTGAATATGAAAAAACCCAAGATATTTCTAGGTTTATATAAAAAAGAAAGAAAACAAGATACTAAGTAATATGTGTTTTATTTTACATATACAGCAAAATCCCATAACATGTGTGTCTATATATTGAACATTCTTGGAAACATTAAAGAAATTGTTAGGAATGGATACCTTTGAGAATGTAACTGAAGACTTTGGAATGAGAAGGAGACTTGTCTTTTATTGCGTGTCCTCCTGTTGCCTGAAAATTTAAAATTGTGCCATAAATCACTGAAGTTACAGAAGAAAAAGCTATTTGAAAAGACAAGGATTTTATATTCCTGTTGTGTTGTGATTATAGCATAGTGTTTGCAATAATCATTTCTGTTTAATAGAACATATTAGGTAGGCAGGTAGAGCACACACAAAGGTGGTTTCTACAAACTTCAGTGTGTAAGTAACAACACTTCACTGGTAAAGATTTGTGCTTTTAGCACAGGTTGCCAGTACTTGACTGTGAAAAGAAGGTTCTGATTTGTTCTCTTAGCTTATGTGCTTTCAAGATTTTGTCTAGAAAAGGTGGTGGCATCGTCAGCTGTCACACCCTCGTGGTAAGGAGCCATTTGCCTTTTAGCTGGTGAGATAACTGCACGTGAGTGGGCTGTGCTCATGTCCTTGACCTGTCAGCCTTGCTACCAGGTATGGGCTGGAACTATCCACAGTGCACAGAAGAGCCATGAAAAACAGTGAAACTGAAAAACAAATTTTTATTTGAGTATTTTCCCCAGTTGTAAAACTAATATATATTTATTGTAGAAAGTACAGAGAGGTATAAATTACACTATATTTAAGAAATTTTCTAAAACATGAGTACAAATGCAGAATTTCTTCTAATTTTTATAGTTTTTTTTCCCCACTATTCTATGGAAAGTTTGGACAGAGCTAGAGACTTTTGTACAATTTCCTTGTACACTATGTATGTAGGATATCTTCAAAAACATGGAAGGGACTTGAAACATCAGCCTTGGGGAGGGGTTCTAGGGGACTAGGGGAGAGAGATCAGGTATGGAAGGGATAGTTTTGACAATGCCTTAGTATTATTTATTTTTTCACATAATTTAAAGGTATAAAAACCCCCACTATATGAACCTTTAAAATGCCAGTACTTTCAAGTTATTATCAACATCTAAGTTGGTTAAAATATTAGAGGCAGTCAGATAAGGTTGGGCCCTTGAACTAGTCAGTGCAGAACACATTACACCTGGGGCGGGAGGTGTACTCATTAAAGGCCAGGCTTCAAGACAAGGAGAATGACTACACCACAGTCTTTTTCGGTTTTGTTTTTTGATACAAGTTCTTTATCGTTTAGGCTGGCCCTGAACTCACCAATTGGCTGAGGCTAACCTCAAACTCAGTTATCCTCCTGCTTCTGCCTCCTGCTGCATGCTGGGATTACAGGTGTGAGCCACCATGCCCAGTTTATACCCACATTCTTCCCCTAGTGATGAACAGCAGTGATGATATTGTAAATAGGCATCTGTCACCTTGAGTAGGCAGCCAAAATGTCCCTACCTCATTCCTTCCAGGAAGAATTCTTGTTTGTATCATCTATGCTTGTTACATAACTTGCTGCCCCATTTCATTCCCATTTAATCTATTATCTAAGTGATTATACTTGCAATCTTATCGATTGACCATAGTTTTGTCAAACCTTGTCATTTTTCATTGGATCAATACCACCTAAGTGACTCTACTTGTAACCTTATAAGTTGACTGTAGTCCCACCTTGAATCTGACTCATCTCATGGCTTTGCGTATAGAACTCCCTTCAGAAGCAGGGTTGAAGGGCAGCTCCCTCTCCAGGGCCCCTCTGGCTGTCTTAGATAGAAGCTATCTTTCAATAAATACTTCCTGCTCTTAACCTCAGTTGTTGTCAGAATTCATTCATTGATTTTAGAGAACTTGTACTCAGTATATCAGACATCTAGCTATAGTTGGAGTTAAAATATTTCCCTTATATTATTTGGAGGTCCAATTTATCATTGTGTGTGTGTGTGTGTGTGTGTGTGTGTGTGTGTGTGTGTGTGTGTGTGTGTGTGTGTGTGTGTGTGTGTGTGTGTTGGTGGGGATAGAGTCCAGACAAGTGCTAGCCAGGCAAGTGCTTTATCACTGAGCTACATTCTCAGCTTAGTGGTCCTAATTTTTAGATGGAAATATGAAATGAAAGTAAAACCTCCTATTCCATCATCATCCAATGAAAATTATTTAATAAGAGCATATAAGAAATATCACTTCTACTTAGTCAACCATACAAAAAAAGAAAGATAGATTGAAAAAAGGCACATATGAAGGAAAAACAACAGAATAAAGGACAGTCAAATTCATGAGTGAAAGAGAAGAAGAAATGAAAGATTTTCCAGAGGACTTAAAAGGTTTCCTTACCCCGAGATTATGTAGGCTTCAGATTCCCAAAATAAGTGGACTACATTGAAAATATACTGCTAACCCTTTGAGATTTAAATGGTAGAAATTCATTAAAAATAAGGACATTAACTATCACCAGGAAAAGATGAATGGGTTGCATAGACATTAGAAAGAGATAATGGAAATTAAAAAGAACTGCAACGAACTAATTTATCACAGAAAATAAATAACAGAATAACTTTGCCTATTTATTTATTAATTTTTGACCAGACAGGTCCCTGCTGCTCCCCCAAGTGATCTAACCCCAGGCTGCACCCCAGTGCCCTTTCTTTATGTCAGCAGCTCTCCATCCCGTGAGCTCTCCCGCGGAGGTCCTTGGCAGTTGTCACTCTACGGAAGTGGCACTAAGCAGAGCAGACTGAGACAGGAACCTTTAAAGGTCACGATCTCTGCGCGGACAAAAGCAGCTGCAGGCACAGGCGGGAGGGCTGCGTAGGTTTTAGGAAAACACTGGACTTAGGGGGACCTTGGCATTAAGTGTCCCACAGCTGCCGAGTCAAGGCACATACTTTCTGTTCCGTCAGAAACTGAACTTTACGACAGTGAAATGCGAAAAGACGCACGTGTGGAGAACCACGCAGTCCTCTCAAGACTACCTCAGACCTTTTCCACGCATCTCTGTTAGACCACATTCAATTTCACCGAGTCCAAATAGGCATGTTTTATTCTTCTGTTTCCAATTGGAATAATGTGAGCCTTGAAACGCCCCGTATCTGTTATCTGAAGGTTATTATTGCTCTTCTCCGGCTTTAGGAAAACATCAGGTACTTAGCTAATTAAATGTGATACTCTTAGAAGATTGTTTATAGGAAAGTGTCAACTTTCAGGATGTTTTGTGTAGGTCTCGGTAAAATTACGTAGAAAATGACCGTGGACATGCTCTTCAGAAGCTGACCTCGTGATCATCACCGCCTGAAAATGGCTCAAAACAAAAATGATCTAAGGATGGAAACAAGATAAGATCAAATTGATGTCAGGGTAATTACACCAAGTACCACTCAATCACGGAATGAAATTTATCGTTGATCCCCGGACTTAGAGACAGGTGGGAACATGCAGTTTTTATTACCTTGCTGGTATAAAAGACGGTGAGAATTTTATTAACTGCAATTCCTGAGAAACCACGAGACAAAATTAAAATTCCTCTTCAGCTCTGCAATTGACTGCACTGAACACACTGTGCAAAAAGACCAGAAGAAGGTAATTTGAATGAAATAATTTGGGGGAATTTAATTGAGGAGTAAAATATTTAAAAATATAAAGGAGCTTGTAGTCTATGCATAAATCTTAGTAAGGAGAGAATTAGGCAGGCCCTTACTCATTCTTTTTTCAGTGCTCAGGACTGAACTGGGGGGGAAATTGCCGAGTTGTGGTCTTATCTAACAAAAGCCAGAAACCAAATGTCTCTTGTGATATACTGGAGTACTTGTTAATATCTAAAAATTTTCTTCAAGAATTACTGGATGTCATTTAAAAGGGATTGTTCTGAGTGGCTTCCAGCAGCCAGGCAGAGGGCAAGTAGATATTAAGTTGCTGATATTGTTTTATTATTCATTTTTAGATGATGTATACCTATATCTTCAACTTCAAGTCAATAAAGCGCCTCACTCGCGCAACAGAATGACCGTAGCTGCTGATTACATTTTGAGTAAATGTTCTCATGTGGGTTTTGAATAGTGATGCCGGAATTTCTTGAATATCATTTTCACCTTTTTTTTTTCATAAAATGCTGCAGAAATAACAGTTGATAGAATTTCTCTAAATGTCATTGATGACCTTGCAAATAAATTATTTGTTCAAGTCTAATTGGGTAAGTCCGGTGAGTTTCTGAAAATGTTTTTCTGTCTTTGTAGCTGGCACTTTGTAATTGCAGTTTCTGCATCCAAAGTCTTATTAATTGCTTTGGATTTAAAAAAAAAAAAAAGGAGAAAAACTCACATATACAAACTTTTTTTAATTCCCTAACTATAGTGGGACAGATATTTACATAGCATCTACAATGTCTTAAGTAATGAAAGGGATCTAGAGATGATTTACAGTGTACATCCACATGTGCACAGGTTATATACAAGGGACTTACTTTTGTACACTGGGGGTAGCAGAGGAGGGAGGTGTCCTGGAGCTCCCTCCCCACTCTGTGAAGATGGGCAAGCTCCATTTGCCTCGGCACTAGTTGAAGGGGTGATGGCTTTGCAGATTGCATTTAGAAAATAAAGCACACTGTGACCCTCATGATTAGTGTTGAGAGCTGGGATTTGGGAGCAGGTGAAATACCGTGGGCCTGATACACCTGGGTTTCTTGGGCCTAGAGAAACTCCATTTAATCTCCGTTAAAATTTTTGTTTCCAAAGTTCTATACTTTTTTCACTTATAAGTAAGACATTTTACATATAAGAGAAATCCTTTAAAGTTTCTGAAAATTTCTCCTAATTACTTGATGTTTGTCAATTCAGGTTACTGGTCACTCAAGTTGCATTGCAGCATTTTGCTGTGGCCTTCAAGTATCATCATCTCTCTTGTTGTGTGGTGCTGGCTGTAGACCCAGGGCCTCACACACACCAGGCAGGCACTGTATCAAGGAGCTATTGCCCAACACTTGTATTATTATTATTATTATTTTTTTTTGAGACAGGGTCTTGCTTTGTAGTTCAGGTTGGCCCTGAGCTCAGCCTCAAACTCCATCACAGCAATCCTCCTGCCTCTGCCTCCCGAGTGCTCGGATTAGAGGCATGAGCCACCATGCCCGGCACTGTGGTATGTGGTACTGGTTGCTGCTGGGCATGAGTCTCCACACCCAGTATTGTATGTGGTTATTAGGAGATCCAACCCAGGCCCTTGTGCTTGCAAGACAGGCACTGGAACCACTGAGCTAAATCCCCAACCCCTACACTTGTATTATTTAAAAAAGACAAGAGTAATGACTGTTTTGAGAGGTTTATGTGTTTTCAATTTCAACTCTGGTTCCTTATTTCTTTAATTTTAGAATTATAGAGTTGGATTTCTGTTTTGTTTTCTTTTTGTGCCACTGAAAGTCGAACCTCGGATCTCATGAGTAGTAGGTAAATGCTCTACCTTTGAGCTATATCCTATCCCAATTTAATATTTTACCCAAATTATAAATAAGTAGCAACATAAAAGATAGATAGTAGGAAGTAGGGAGATAGAGCTTTCTCAAATGGAAAGGAGATCAAAAGATGGAGAGGGAGAAAGTCGAGGAGGGAAAGAGAATAAAAAGGAATTATGATGTGGTATGCATGTGTACCAACTTCTCACAAGGAATGTAAACATTATATAGGCAAAGGAGTACTAATAAAAAAAATCGAGTGATGTTTCTTACTATTTTTTGCTAGAAATGGTAGCATGCATTAGGAGAATAGTTGATCATGTTTCAAAACAGATTTCTTAATTTTATTGTACCTTTCAGTTTAATATGAAGCTCCAGTTTGCATGAAAACTCGAGCTAGGAAATGGAAATAGTAACACTGAGAAGGTAAATCCATGCCATCCAAAATCAGTTTGCTCTTAGAAAATGAAATGTATATGAATCAACTAATATTTCCATTGCTTCAATTTTATATAGATTGTGTATCTTGGAATAGTTTGCCATCAACTTGGGATCCTTGCAAATTCTGATTTTGGCACATAACATTATATCAACAGCAGTGTAATGTTACACAAAATAATTCAACAATCCTTTGATTCATCAGACTCAGAGAGGACATGACAGAAATGTTCCAGCATCTTAAGTCTGATATTTTGAGACTTAAGAAGAAATGGTACTTGCTGGCACTGAGTGGAATTAAGGGCAATAAAAGGAGCCCAATTTAAAAAATAATTATAACAGTGTGATATGCATGAGTCAGTCATACAGAAAAGTATTGATTCATTCTAACCACAGAGCCAGCACAAGGGGAAGGGCACTGTCTTAGGATAGATTCTCTGTGAGTGACTGGCAAATCTTCTACATACTCTGGCAGTGAGTCTTCTACTCTGAAATAGATGCTGCATAATACTTTCCTTGTAGACGTGTGAAGAGAATTAAGCAAGAGAATGTGTGTGAAAGCCAATGTTTTTCCTTTTCTCTACCAAACAGTAGTCTTTATAGCTTCGCAGTAGTTAAATACCTGACCTGACCTTCTTGATCCAAATGTAATAGCTTGTTAAGAACAGTTCCAGAGAATGGAAATCATGATATCTAAAAAAAATCACAAGGACAAATCATATTTAAGTTGGCACGTAATAACTTTTCTCTTTTACAAAATGATGTTAGTCTTATTTAGGGAGAAGCTATCTGAAAAGATTGAGCTGGAGGAGTGGCTCAGAGCCTAGAGGTCCTGTGTTCAGGCCCCAGTACAAGGTGTGTGTATGTGAGGAATCAAAGACAGAATATAAGTCGTGGCTCAGAGCTACAAGTCTGGAATTGTGAAGAGACATTCAAAAATCTTGGGTCTGCAGTAACTAATCTCATGAACTATGTTATTTACTTCATCTCAATAACTTTTTTGCTGTGAAAATACTAAAATAAATATAAAGTTAGTGTAGTTATTTGCATGTTCAAGGTACCCCAAAGGATTTCTAGAACACACAAGTGCTCAATTAGTGTGGCTGGTGTTATTTTTAAACTATAAGATGTAATTGTTACTAACTTGAGTATTGCAGACATTGTGTAGAATCCTAACTCCAATTTTTTATGTTTTGTTACATTCTTAATAGATTAGTCAAACATGTATTATACAAATACTCCTCCTGTCACCCCAGCCCTCCCTAACACAGAGGTAAAGTACAGGGAGAAAGTAGAGAAGCAAGATTGTGGATCACCTTTTTCTGATTTCTGAAAATTTTTATTATAGGTAGCAATAGTTCTTCCAGTTCTCTCTTGCTGTGGTATAACAAACTACCTGAAAACTAAGTGAGTAAAACAGCAAATGGTTATTATTTCTCAAAACCCTTTGGAAAGCTGCGGTCAGCTGAGCAGTTCTTGATTTGGATTTCGTGCACAGTGCAGTCCGAGGCTGAGGCTGGAGTTTTCAGTCCTTTTGGTGTCTTCATTCACATGTGAAATACCTCATTACTCCTTGGACTCTTCTTCTCTCATCCTTCAGGGTTTCTCTATGTGGCCTAAACATATCATCTCTCCATGTGGTCCCAGAATAGAGGCACTTCTTACCTATTAACAAACTTTTAGGATTCAGGAGGTAGGAATGGCTAGCTCATTAAGGAACACAACCACAATTTGCCTAGTGTTGACCACCATGTTCTGGTGTATAGGCAGACGCAGGGCCTGCGTGGGTCAAATGAGGGCAAAGATAAATGTACTGCCAGGAGTGGTGGCTCACACCTGTCATCCCAGCACAGGAGGCAGAGGCAGGAGGATGGCTGTGAGTTTGAGGCCTGCCTGGGCTAAGCAGTGAACTCAGGGCCAGGCAGACCTTCAAAGTGAGAACCTGTCTCAAAATCAGTCAATAAATAAATGTACTACTTTTTGATATAGGAATGGCAAGGTCCTCCTGCTGAGAGATACTTTTTCTTTTGGTCCCTTTAGAAAGTGCAACCTGCTATGCAAAGTTCAGGGCACTGAATAAGGGGACTTCTCTATAGAGCTCCTCTGCTGTTTTTGATCATAGAAAATTATTCTTATTAAATAAAGTGCCAGAATTGATTAATCAATAGTCTCATTCTGCCTGAAAGCTGCAGGCAAGTTAAATATATATATATATATATTTTTTTTTCCAATTTAGCATTTTTTTCCCTGTGCTGGGGATTGAATTTGGGGCTTAGCGTGTGCTAGGCAAGTGCTCTGTTACTAAGCCACATCTCCTGTCCTTGATGCTGCAGTAACTTCAAATGTCAAAGATACTCAGTATCTGAAAACTGCTCCAATAACCGTGCAACAAAGATAACACACAAGTTTAGTGGGCTACAAGAAAGATTCTGTGCATTATTGTACTTTGTTGGTGTTATTTTTTGGGGGGGGGGCAGGGTCTCACTATACAGTTCACACTGACCTTGAACTCGCTGTGTGATCTTTCTGCCTCAGTCTCCTGAATGCTGGGATTGCAGGTGTGTACCACCATACCCAGCCACTGAATGTGTTACTTTACAGACAGAAAGAGATTAATGCTGTGTATTATTTCATGCCTAATAGTATATATTATGGTAGTACATTACATTAGGCTTTAAAACTTGACTATTTTCAAGCAATAAGCATTAGAATTTCTCTTCTAAAAGAATATTTTATAGTAGATAGTTTGTCCTATCAAAATTTCTTATTTTTTTAGTATAGATTTAATCTGCAGAAATTTTTAAAACAATGATGATGTGCTAGAAAATCAGAAAGTAATGGAAAAGATGAGATTTTAATTACATAATTACATTATCATTGTTGCATTTTAAAGTAACAAAATTGAGTGTGCACATCTTCTAAGTCCCTTAAATTTACTCAGTTAAAAAAAGGAATGTCTCAAAGTATGAGTTAGAAGAAAGAGGATAAGTGAAAATAATTAGTTTTAACTGTATAAGCCCTTTAACTGTCTTTTAAATACTGCCATTTTTATTTATTTTATTTATTTATTTTTGAGACAGGGCCTTGCTTTTGTAGTTCAGGCTGGCCCTGAGCTCACTTATGTATCCCAGGCCAACCTCAAACTCAGCAGTTCTCCTAGCTCTGCCTCCTGAATGCTGGGATTACAGGTGTGAGCCACCACACCTGGCCTGCTACTTTTATTTTTTAAATTTTTCTTTCTTTTAAAAAGAAATATTTTTTAAAACTTCTTTTGTTTCATTCTTCTTTATGGAAAATCCATTTTTGTTGGCCTTATTTCTTACATATGGAACCCGTTCCCCTTAAAAATGATCCCATCTTGAAAACAAGTTAAAATTTGGTGAGCATAAGACACTGTTATGTAATTTTTAAGAGAAATCTTGCTCTAACTATTGCAGCTAAGGCCAAATTATGTGACTTCATCTTCCCTTGTCCCCTTTGGCTACTGCAATGCTTTGAGGATATTCTATTTACAGCTGTACCTGCTGGGGAACTTAAACTAATGAGTACACAATGCTCCTCTGTCAATGTCAAAATAATAGACTATATTTACTACTGTTGTGTTTCCATCAAGTGCATGTTTATGATCCTCATTAGTTTTCAGCTCTACATTTTTTTCCCAGTCTACCTTTCTCAAGGTCTACAAATACTTTTATTATGACATTTATATCAATTTTTCATTATTTGCTTTTGTACAGTGTTCTTCATTATGCTTTAAGCTCCTCCATTGACAAAAATATTCATATTTTCATCATCCAAGAACGTTTATTGATACATTTCAGATCAAAGTAATGATAACATGCATCGTAGGGAATTTGTACAAGTGCATGATGTGATCTCTTTTTTCCCATTCCCCCTTCTTCTGTACAAAAGCTTCGTATCCTTTGTATTCTTTGTTTTCCTTCAATTTCCTCTTTTTTCCTCCTCCTGCATTTCCCCCTCTCATTTCAACATTTTTTTAATCTTTTCCCAACATCTGTTATACGTTTCAATTCTTATTTCCACTTCCAATTTCTCCACACCAGAGAAAAAAATGTGATATTTAAACATGTGTGTTCAATTTATTTCACTCAAGAGTATGGTCTCAAGGTGCATCCATTTATCTAGAAATGTCTCAAGCTCATCCATCCTTCTTTATGGCAGAGTAATATTCCATTATATTAAAAAGCCACACCTTCTTTATCCATTCATTGGTTGATGGGCATTTAGGCCATTTCCAATATTTACCTATTGTAAACTGTGCCACTATAAACATGAAGCATTGCCCATGTTTGGCACAGTACTTAACATATAGCAGGTTTTATTCAAAGTCTAACTTTTCATGCATTTGCTCTGGACCTTTAAATTTGTGCATTATGGCCTTTGGGTGCTTGTAAAATCATCTAACAACTCATCCTTTTATAAGATAGACAGTTATTTACAGAGCCTCAGCAGATTCTGAGGTTTCTTCATCATTCTTCATCATCACCGTTGGGAAAAACATTGGTGAATGAGTTAATAACTCTCAAGGTCATTAGTGTCTGAGAGGAACATTTGAGCTTCTATTTGGAAGAACGAGAAAGTTAGAAAATTACTGGGTTGGGATTGTGGACATGGATCATGAAAGACAATGTTGACTTGGGGGTTCAGAAAGTGTGGGGCGATACACACCCCTGGAACTAGTAGCCAAACCCACTCCCAGGTGAGTTTCCTGATCACTAGGCCTCAGGATCTTCAGAATCCAACTGGAGATAAAAGTGATCCCTTAGGAAGAGGTGGAAGAGGGTCTGCAGATGGTCAGGGGTCTGCTTGTAGAATTTGGTAGGATGGAGTCTAAACATTCCACTTCCTCTGGATACTTTTCACCCTAAAATTTTCATTAAGGCAAACTGTTTCTATCTTCTCTGGTCAGGCAAAATGCTAGCACTTGCAGGCCTACCCCCTGGTTTTGGTGGGGTGGGGGGGTTAGGTTTTTTGAGACAGGGTCTTGCTTTGTAGTTCAAGCTGGCCCTGAGCTCAGCCTGAAACTCACATCACAGCAATCCTCCTGCTTCTGCCTCCCGAGTGCTGGGATTACAGGCATGAGCCACCAGGCCTGGCACTGGGGTGTGTGGTGCTGATTGCTGCTGGGCATGAGTCTTCGCACCCAGTATGGTATGTGGTTACTGGGGATCAAACCTGGGCCTTTGCACTTGCAAGACAGGCGCCAGAACCACTGAGCTAAATCCCCAGCTCTGTCCCCTGTTTAATGAGCTATTGGTGAACATCCATCTTATGCCTCCCAGAGTGCTGGGATTTAAGGCTTGTTTTTCTAGCAACTCCTTACTCCTTTCCATTAATCACAAACTACTCCAGGCAGCCTACTTTGCCTCTATGAGGTGAAGCCTAGGTTAACCCTCTAGAAGTCAGTTAGATTTAATCTGTTTGATTAACAGAATTAAATCTTTTATCCTAGCCAGTCATCTCAAAAATGTGCTATGAATCATTTGGGCTTCCTGGTGTGGAGAGCGCAAATGAGTCACTCCAACTATCACCACCATTAGAAAAACCACAAACTCCTCTCTCTACGACTCTGTGCAACAGTGGCAATGTCTTTGCAAGTGAAGGGCAGGATGCCACATTATTTCAAGCATTTATAACTTTCTTGGAACCATATATGGGAATGTATATGGATATATGTGATACTTAGGGTGTCTCTATATATTGAGATATATTGCTCTTATTGGTAGAGCATTAACCTATTTTGTTAAAGCATTAATGCATTATAATATATTATAATAAAATCATGCAAAGTAATAATGTAAATTATGGTGACTATATTCTTTTTCTATTTCAAGAACACTATATTTTCAAGACTCTAAATTTGTACACATACATAGTTTGACAGAAACTAAGAGAAACCCGATTTTAAACCTTGATTGTATGAGTCTTTTATTTGGAGCTTATATTACTTACAAAATGGCTCTGCCTGTGGCATCTTAAAACTTATAAATTCACATACAGTACAGTCAGCACAAGTTACACAGCTAAAGTAGAATATACTGTCTCAGATGAATTTTTCTGACAATATTATATTTTATTGAACATTTATCTAGCTGTCCTCCAAGTATTATCTTGCTCCTGGCTGTGAATGACAGCTCTACGTTGGCAGCTTTTGACTGATATTCTTACTGTCCTGAAGTTTCAACTGCACCTACTTGTACTGAACATTTATTTTGTGTCTTGTGCTAGGGGGGTCGTAGGTTAAAGGCAGAGTTTTTACACTTGAGAAGATTTCACATGGCTGGAGATCACAATTACCTTATTGGCTGGGTCATGGCACATTGTCTAAGAGCTGAGCTAATTGACGGGTGAAGGCAGTGGAGAGAGACTGTGTTCTGGCTTCAGCCAAGAGTAAAACTTGCACAGTGAGGCTGGAAGTTGAGCACTTCTTGGAGTCCTCCAAGGTGGGAGGACCAAGAAGGTAGAGAAAGGGATTGCGGGTCAAGTTGAAAAAATGCACATTTTCTCATATTTATCTTATTTTGATGTGGTGAGTGGCAAGAGGTTGAGTAGACTCTAAGGACTAGTGTGACATTGGATAGACAGGCCCTATAGAACTTGTAAGTCATTCTCTTGGAATACCACAGAAGATCAGATGAGTGAATCTGATTTTAGATTTAGCATAGTTTTGCAAAATAGCAGAAATTGCAGCTGACTATATTTTTCTCAACTCAGTTATTAATTATTCTTTCCAGGTTGTAAAACAGAGAACGCTACAGGTAATTAGGCTGTCAGCAAAGCAATGGAGTGCCTGCCTAGCATATGAAAACCCCTGGGCTCAATCCCTAGAAACGTTTTCAAAAACTTTGAACATTTGAGAGTTTATCCCTTTCCTGCTGGTTAGTTTGCCTTAGAATAAAGACAAAGAAAAGACTTTCTAGTATTGTGAGTTATAGGTGACTTTGGTTCCACTTTTCAATCTTCTAACTTTACTATAACACAAATTCTAAAATTTGGATTGATTTTAAGTTTTCAGATTCTGCAGTCTTGTTATAAATACTTCTTTCTAAATTAATTCTTTAAAAACTGTTTCCTGTATAATGGCTGAGTTTTATACTCTCTGAAGTATTATCAAAGCACAAATGTGATACTAGCTTAGAAAGGAAACCACTTTAGGGTTGAAGTTTCCCTTCTGGCTTTGTCAGTCATGTAAGCCTGTGGTTCTCCAACTTTTTGATCTCAGAATATATTTACACTTTGAAAAATAATTGAAAAGCCCAAAGAACTTTTGTTTATGAGATTATCTCTATTAATATTGAATGATTTAGAAATTATGTTAGAAAACAAATTTCAAAATATTTTTTCATTAAAGCAACAACAACAAACCCATCCCATGTGAATAAAAATAAATTATATTAATTTAAAAATAAAAATTTCCAGCCAGGCACGGTGACACACACACTTGCAATCCTAGCATTCATTCGGCTAGGGTAGGGGGGTTGCTCTGAGCTTGAGGCCAGTTTGGGCTATGTAAAGAGTTCAAGGCCAGCCTGAATTAATAGAGAGAAACTGTCTCTAAAAACAAACAGGGGCTGGGGATTTAACTAAGTGGTTCCGGCGCATGCTTGGCAAGCATAACGGCCCAGGTTTGATCCTTGATAACCACATACAACAGTGCTGAGCATGGTGGCCGGAAACAGCCCTCGGGAGGTAGAGGCACGGTGAGCTGCTGAGTTCAGGGCTGAGTTCAGGACTAACCTGAACTGCAAAGTGAGATCCTGTCACAAACAAACAAATAAACAAACAACCAAATATACAAAAGAGTTTCCAAAGTGAAAGATATTAATGGAAAAGTGGCACTGTTACCTTTTCACAAATCTCTTTAATGTCTGCCTGAGTAGAGCTCAGCTAGGTTTCATGTGCTTCTGGATCCAACTGATTGCAGCATAGCATGTCGCACAGCCACCACAGATTTCCTGGGAACACGAGTGTGAGCCACCACACTTGCCACTGTGGTATGTGGTACTGATTGCTGGTGAGCATGAGTCTCCACACCCAGCGTTGTTGTATGTAGTTACCAGGGATCAAACCTGGGCCCTTGCCCTTGCAAGGCAGACACCAGAACCATTGAGCTAAATCCCTGGCCCTAGAAATCCTCTTTTGAGAGTGCTTTTATGAGGTATAATGAAAAATATAGTGAATACTGCTGCTCGGTGCCATCCCATAGATAGGCTTATAAAAATATGAGGTTGTGTTGTCATGTACTTTATTCACAAGGTCTGTGTGATTCACAATCACTGCGTGATTTCTGACTCTCCCCCAAAGTCAAAATGACACAACAGGGAAACAATTTGAATTGATTCGGGTCTTTGAGGCTGCGACAGATAGTAAGGCTGCCTAAAGGCTGCCTAAAGATAGTAAGTAGTGCAATCCTATAACATGCACCTCTCCCTCGGCACAGTTCCTATCAGCTCCAGGCAAGCTGCTGTGCATAGTAATACTGTGTCCTTTTTTGTGGCTGCTTAGTATTTCAGGGTATGGATGCACCATTATTTATGTAACCATTCACTTTTAAGAGGCATTTCTATTGTTTCCAGTTTTAGCCTGTTATAAATAAAGTTTCTATGAATATTCGTGTATAACTTTTGTGTGAACACAGTTTTCATTTCTCTGAAGTAAAAGCCTAAGAGTACAACTGCTGAGTCATAAGTGTATGTTTTGTTTTATAGGAAACTGTCAAATTATTTTTCAGAGTTAAGGGACCACTAACTCTGTACCATTTTACATTCCCAATGACATCTAAGTTATTTTGTTTATTTTGTTTCTATGCCAACACTTATGGGTATGTGTGTGTGTGTGTGTGTGTGTGTGTGTGTGTGTGTGTGTGTGTGTTTATCTTACTGTTTTTAGTCATTATACTTTTAGTTTGCGTTTCCTTATGGGGGAAGGTGTTGGGTACTTTTCATAGGCTTATTTTCCACCTATCAATTCTCTCCAACACGATGCCTATTTTATAATTAAAAATTGGTTGTATTCTGTTTTGAAAGATCTCTTTGCAGTCTAGATTCCAATCCTTTGTTGAATATGGGTTTACAAATATTTTTCCAAGTCATTATTTTGCATTTTCATTCTTTCAACAAAGGATTTATCAATTTTCCCCTGATGAACAATGCTGTTGATATTATGTCTAAAAACTTCTACTAACCGTAGGTCCCCCGATTTTTTCCTATTTTTCTTTCTAAAAATTTTATAGTTTTGTATTATTACTCTTATTTTCTTATGGTACTAGGGTTTAAATCCAGGGCCTTACCACTGAGCTACATCCATAGAACTTTTTAAAGTTTGTTGGGGGAGACTTTAAAGTTTTAAAGTTTGTGGGCTAATTTGCCAAGGCTGGTCTTGAACTTGTGATACTCCTGCCACTGCCTCTCAAGTAGCTGGCATTACAGATGTTTGCCACTATGCTTGGCTATTGTTTTACATTTTGCATTGAAGTTCATGATCCATTTGGAGTTAGTTTCTGTATAAGGTATGAGGTTTAAGCTTTTTAAAAAAATTCTTTGGTTCACAGATATCTACTTGTTCTGGCAACAGCTGTGAAAGATTACTTTTTATCTTTATCAAAAATCAACTTGTGTGTGTGTGTGTGTGTGTGTGTGTGTGTGTGTGTGTGTGTGCGTGTGTGTAGTCTATTTCTAAGTTCTCTGTTCCGTCCTAGTAGTCTATATATCTATCTCTGGGCCAATGCTGTTTTGATTATGAATAATAAGTCCCCTCCAGTCCACCCCATGATGGGGACTGAATCCAGAGCTTTGTGTCGGGCTCTACTACTGAGCATACTTCCAACTCTTATAAGTCTCAATCCTGAAGAGTGTCTTCTTTCATTTTGTTTCTAAAATTATTTCAGTTATTCTACATTCTTTGCTTTTGAATATTATTTAATAGCATATAATAATAAAATCTGTAAAACTGCACTTTTTTTGAGACATGCTCTCGCTTTGCAGTTCAGGCTGGCTCTGAACTCACTATGCAGCCCAGGCAAGCCTTGAACTCCCAGCACTCTTCCTGCCTCTGCTGGGATCACCACACCCACGTCCAGCACTGTGATGTGTGATTGCCAGGGATCGAACTTGTGACCTTGTGTTTGCAAGGCAGGCACCAGAACCACTGAGTTAAATCCCTGGCCTATAGTTATTATTATTACTTTGTCTTTTAATTGGTAATTAACTCTGTCTTATCTCTCCTGATTTGAACATGAATAATCCATAATAATACTTTTACTTAAAAAATGGGGACCAAAACTAGTCATATGATCTTACATAAGATTTTTTGGGGGGGATCTGTGGGGTTAATATTCAAATTTCTTTTCACCTCATTCTCAGTTGTAGTGAGCTGAATGCTTAGATTTGCTTCACGCAGCTCACCTTGGACAGCTTGATCTCATGCACTCACAATGTTTAGGTGGAGCTGTACCTACAGTCTGAACCAAGGAGTGCTAAATGTACTAGGTGGAAAACTTAAAAATTGTTGAGCCCATACTCCCTGCTGTCTCCTTTGGTGCATTGTTGGGTTCACATTTGCGCATGAATGAGACTTAGACACCAGCTGTCACCAGTGGTCCAAAGGTAGGTGGGTCCTAGTTCTTCTTTCTGTTCTCCACCCTGGCAATGTATGAATGATAATGTTAAATATCATCTAATCAAGTTCTGTGTTTTGAGAAATGAAGACACTTACCAGAATGGTATATTTTAAAAGATAATTTATTGTTATTTTCAAGCCTAATTCTATCCGTTTATGTGGGAAATGGGGAGATTCAGTTCTTTACGTCTTTCCTAAAGAGAGCTTGTTTCTGTTTACATGGCTTTAAAATGTATTGTTTCTATTTACATGGCTTTAAAATGAAAGCAGGGAAGTCTGACATTAATGACTGTTGGTATTAATGTGAAAACTATTGGTTGTTGTCATGACAAGTGAGCCAAGATTAGATTATTATCCCTGTTATTATTGTTTGCCATGTCTGTTTTTCAGGAAAGCCATGGATTACTACAGAAAATGTGCAGCCGTCCTTCTGGCCACCTTGTGTGTGTGTTTGCACGTTCTCCATTCTGTTCCTGACAGAGAGTTTGCATTGCAAGGTATGTGATCAAACTTGAGTTTGAAATAATAAGGACAACTTTTTTGCTAGATGTACATCAATAACTCCATGAATTACATTTCGTCTTCCTTTTCAACTGTGATAGTTCTTCACTGCTGGATACATATCTAGGCACTTGTAGACTGTGAACATAAAATTAAATTAGGTTCATAAGATGTACAGTGAAAATAGTATCTGAAAAATCCATTTAAATAGCAGCCTGCACATTTTCATATGCAGTAGATTTCTTATTATTCTTTATCTGAGTTTTATAAGAAGAAAATCCTCCTGATGTGGTTATCTCACTCTCTCTCATTTCTTCCAGAGGTCTATTGATGTTAACGTTATCTTTGTAGATACATGTTCACACCAGTTAATAAGAAAAACAAAATCATTTCTATGCAGTAAATTTGTTATTCTGAATGCTTTGAAAAATCTCATGCAATAGTTTATACAAATCCACTATTTTTGAAACTGTGAACTACTATTGGTTTGGTTTTTCTTTAGCTAACTGGTAATATCTTAGTCCAGTGTCCCAAGTGCAACATCCAGTTCAATATCAGGGTCTTTACATTCTCCAAGCTTTCTTAACTTTGACATATTTTTCTCTGTCAATATTTGAGGTTTCTGTGGGGAAAGAACAATAGCAGATCTAAAGAGTGAAATATTTTGTCTCTGGGAAGAAATCTTCTTTTAGGTAGCTCCAGCACTTTCATCGGTCAGATTTTGTGTACTCTCTAAGCACACTATTAACTCTGGGGTAGAGGGTCCACCCTCAAAGGGAGAGAAACTATTGAAACTAAGATTCCCATGCAAGTCTGCAAAAACTGCCTTCCCAGGAAGGTAACTCTATAAGTAGATATTATATATGAAGAGTAACATATAGTTAAAAAGATTGATTTTCTCTTGATTTGAAATGGAAAATATTTATCATTTCACAATTAAAATATTCATAGCTTCTCTTGGAATTATTTTTGGGTTTTTTTTACTCCTTGTGCTTTTTATCTAATAGGTTGCCCAGAATGCAAGCTAAAGGAAAATAAGTATTTCTCCAGGCTGGGTGCCCCCGTTTACCAATGCATGGGCTGCTGCTTCTCTAGGGCATACCCTACTCCAGCAAGGTCCAAGAAGACGATGTTGGTTCCCAAGAACATCACCTCAGAGGCCACTTGCTGTGTGGCCAAAGCATTTACCAAGGTAAAAATGTTAAGGGCCCCAGAGGCTTTCTAACAGCCCAGCCGGGAGAGCTTCCTGGGCACATCCATGAGCTCCAGCGCCCACGGTGCCCAATGACATATATTCGCTGGGCATTTGTATGGGGGGGCTGCATCTGTATCCTTTAATTAAAAATCAGTGAAGGTAAACAAGCTGATTTTATAAAATTATAAAACAGAATAGTGATCACCTGGGGCTAGGAAAGGTCATAGGGATGGAAGACAGAGGGGAGGGAGGCTGGATACTGGCACCAAATATGGTTACATAGAAAGTAAATTTCAGTGTTTTATAGCACATTAAGGTGACAATAACTCATCATGGCTTGTTTTATACTTTATAGAGAATTAGAAAAGATGAGTCCAACGTTTCCCAACACAAAAAAAATAAATGTTTGGGAAGATGGAAATCTTGGTACCCTGATTTGATTATTATTCATTCATTGCACATATATAACCAACTGCATATGTTGTTCTGTACAAATAAGTACAGTTGTTACATGTCCAAAAAGAATGAAATTTCAAAAAAGAGCAGGGGATTGGGATGGAGCCCAGTGGCAGATCACTTGTCTAGCATGTGTGAGGCCCTGGTTTGATCCCTAGCACCACAAAATGTATAAGTACATAAAATAAATTGATGAGGTTTTTAGGGATCATGGATGTGGCTTGGTGGCAGAGCACTTTCCTAGCATGTGTACTGCTCTGGGTTTAGCACCTAGCACAATTCTGAAAAAGAAAAGAAGAAGGAATGAAGAGAGTCAGTCTATCTTGGTGCAAGATAGATTCATTCTGAGTGAGAGACAGATTAGGGAAATATGAGCCTGAACTTTTAGAGTGAAAATCTTATTGGGAAAGGAAGAGAATGCACCTGTAGCAATCTTTAATTTAGCTCAGATGGCTATGATTTTACTTTGCATTTCCCAGTTATTTCTCTTTCTCTCATTTCCCTCTCTCCCCTTAGGCCATTGTGATGGGAAATGCTCGAGTGGAAAACCACACGGAATGCCACTGCAGCACCTGCTACTACCACAAGTCGTAAACACTGTCCAAAGTGCATGATGATAACCACTGATTTCGCAGGGTGGAAATTTAACTTGCTCAGTGTTTGCAGACTTAGAAGCTAACCCCCCCCCTTTTCTTCACCAAATCGCTTGGATGCGCTTCAAGGGTATACTGCAGCTTTCTCACCATCTCCTGATCCTATAGTGTAATCAGCAGGCTCTCTCCTTTCATCCTGGATGAAATCGAGCAGTTAGCTTGACTGTAAAAATCTGGTTCCATTGGAAATAAAGTCTTTAAGCTATCATTCAACCACTGAATTATCACTTTTTTTCTTGAAAGTAATGTCATTTGCTTTTGATAGAATTTGCTGAAGAGAGGGAACCAATGGGTACTTTGTGAGCTGACTCTGGAGAATCTCACTTCCACCAAGATTTCAAAAACAAGCTGCACATCTTTTGAATTGATGGCCAGTTATGAAACAATCCACTGGGATGGAAGAAGAAAACATGAGAACTTCCATTTCCATTCATTTTTATAACACCTTTTAAATTTCCATTTTGATAGATTTTATAATAACAGTAATAATACTATGGTAATGCATGTATGCAATTTATAAATGAGTAATTATGTTCTTATTGAGGATGGTTGATAAGCAACATTTTACTGGTAAATGTGTACAATCAGTAAATGAAGGGCCGAGATGTAGACCACAGTGGCAGAGCCCTTGCCTAACTTGTACCAACACCTGAGTTTGATTTCCAGCCCTGAAAAAATATCTCCTAAACCCAAAACAAAACAAAACCAAAAACCCCAACCAAGTGGGTTAACCAACTAAACAAAAACTACTGACCTGAGGGTTTGAGGAAGATGAAATCCTTTCCAACCTGAAGTTTCTATTTAGCTTAGGCCTGATAAAAAATGAAGAGCATCCTGTTCGTCTCTGGGAGTCAGGCAGTAACCAAATGATGGCTAAGGAAAGGGCATCGTTGTCATCAAGCAAAATTGTGCCTTGCTGTAAAACTCCAGTGACAGTGGGTTTTTTATTGCATGTTTGAGTCCTATTGCACAAATAAGGAGGAAAATATCTACTGAGCACCCACCATGGGCTGGATAGAATACCAGTTCCCATAGAGCTTTAGCACAATGTTGCACGTGTGTGTCATGCTGCAGACTCAGGTTTCCTGAGCATTCACCTTGAGAAACAAGGTGGTTCTTCCTTACAGACAACAGTTTTATACCCTTTAAATTATAGATCAAAGCTATCCAAAGAGGAGTCCTCTAGAAGTCTGAAATTTTAGATCACAAGTCTGTAAATTACAAATATCACACCAGGCACAGAATTGAAAAAGAAATTTCAGCCATCAGTGATTTGTCAAAATTCCATTTCTGAGTGACAAGTTCCTTAGCAGCTTGAAAAACACAGCAGATGTCAGGTTAAAAAGTTAAAGGTGGTGTGCACGCTTTTAAAGAAAGACGGAAACACATGAAGACATTCGTTCTTTTGTTCATTTATTTACAAGGGTGTATTATACCCTTATTGAACACTTAGTAAATGTTGCTTTTGAAAGATTGTGAGAATTCAGACATAACAGAATTCTGCAGGAGATAAGTTTGAGAAGAGACAATGTGGCTTATTAAAGAAGAATGGTGCTGATAGTTGGTTTATTTAAATACTCACAGATATTCATTGAAAACCCGCTGAATGCCAGGCCTGTGAGCTTGTTTAGAGGAAAGCAACTACAATACCTTTTACTTGAGTGTCTCTGTTGGTCTGAGATGATCTTGTTTGATAGAAGGAATAATAGATACAATGTTGTAGTCATATTGGCCTCCCAATCTTTCAAGAGCCAAGCTTGAGGTTGGTCCTTGGAAGACCAGTGTGAGGAAGACACAGACACTACCTGAACCAATCAGACCACTGGGGAAGAGACATGGTTACAACCTAGTAGGAAGTGCATTGTGGGAGGGTCTGTACATTGTTGGCAGAAAAGGGGGGATAGTTAATCCAGTCTTTTGAAGTTCTTCATGGAAAGCTTTACAGAGGAAGGTGGTCCTTGGGCTGAGTCTAGAAGATGAGTAGGTTGTCAGGGAAGGAGTTCAGTCTAGCTTGAAAAAACAGCAGAAGCAAACGTTACACAGCATAGTGGTCATAGAACTGCAAGGAATCCAGTATGATTGACTAGCAGGCATTTGTTTAGAGAAGAACGCAGAGACAAATAGAGAGAAGAGTGAAAGCTTTCTTTCTAAAATCAGGAATGAAACAGGGATGTCCACTATCGTCTCTTCTATTCTATATAGTCTTTGAGAAATTAGCCAAGAGAAGAAATAAAAGGGCTATAGTTAGGAAACAATGAAGTTAAAGTAACATTCTTTGCAAATGACATGCTCTTCTTCTTACAATACTGATAAAATTCTACCAAAAGATTCCTCAAATTAATAACCAAATTCAGCAGTGTAACAGGATACAAAATCACAGACATCAATAGAATTCCTATACACTAATAATGAACTCACTGAAAAAGAAATTAGGTAAACAGTATCACCCAAAATATTATGAACAAATTAAATACTTACAAATTAATCTAATTGAGGAAGTGAAAGATATCTACAATAAAAATTACATCACTCTGAAAAAGGAAATAGAGAAAAACATCAGAGAATGCAAATATGTTCCTTGTTCGTGGAAAAGCAGAAGAAAAATAAATAAAATTTCTGGATTGATATATAGATATAACACAATCTCAATCAAAATGCCAACAGCATTTCTCACAGATCTGTAGAAAATAATCCTAAAATTCATAAGGAACAAGAAGAAATCCAGAATTCTCAAAGCAATCCTGGGTAACAAAAGCAAAGTGGGAGACATCACAATTCCCAATTCAAAGCTATACTATAAAGCTACTGGGATTTAACCAGCATGATGCCAGCATGAAAACAAGCATGTTGATCAATGGAACATAGTATCAAAAGGAACAACCCCAGACACATTCAGCTATCTGAGCTTTGACAAAAGGGCAAAAACATACTTGGAGGAAATAAGTGGTGCAGGGAAAATTCGATGCAGTGTCTACATGTTCAAGATTGAATCTAGACCAATAAATCTTACTGTGTACTAAATTAAAATTAAGTATCTATGTGCTAAAAAAGAAACAATCTGCTGAAAGATAAAACAGATAAGTTTTGTTTTTTTTTTTGAGACAGAGTCTTGCTTTGTGGTTCAGGCTGGCCCTGAGCTCAGCCTCCAACTCACATCACAGCAATCCTCCTGCCTCTGCCTCCCGAGTGCTGGGATTACAGGTGTGAGTCACCACGCCCGGCACTGTGGTATGTGGTACTGATTGCTGCTGGGCGTGAGTCTCCACACCCAGTATTGTATGTGGTTGCTGGGGAATCAAACCTGGGTCCTTGCGCTTGCAAGACAGGTGCCAGAACCACTGAGTTGACTCCCTGGCTCAAAACACATAAAAGTTTTGAGGACGTAGGTATAAGAAAGCACTTTCTGAACAGAACCCCAATAGCACAAGAATTAACACTGAGAATCAAAAAATGGAATCACATCTAATTATAAACTTCTGCACAGCAACCCCCCAAAAAGCCCTTCCAAAAAAACAAAACAAAAAACTCCAACAAACAACAACAAAATAACCACCCAACACAGTGCAGAGACAACCTATAGAAAAGGAAAATGTTTTTGCTCATCTCAGATAGGCAACTAACATCTAGAATATGTAAAGAATGAAAAAAAAATAGACTCTCCAAACTAAAGATCCAATGAAATATGGGCAAACAAAATGAATAGATACAGCTTAGAAGAAGACCAAATGGGCAATAAATAGATGAAGAAAGATTCAATATTACTGGCCAGTGGAGAAATGCAAATTAAAAAAAACACTGAGATATCATCTTACTCCAGAAATAATGTTTATCATAAAAGTGATAACAAGTGCTGATGAGAACATGAGGAAAAAGAAATTCGTCTACATTGTTGTTGGGAATGTAGTCTTGTATAACTACTATGAAAATCAGTGTGGAAATTCCTCAAAAAACTAAAACTAGAAAATCCATTTGACACATCTATTGCCATTTCTAGATATTTTCATATAACAGAGATACATGTATATCCTTCTACCCATGTTTATAGTAACACAATTTATAATAGCTAAATCTTGGAAATGGTCTATCTTTATAAAAAGAAAATGTGGTATTTATACACACTAAAGTACTAAAATGTTAAGAAAGACAAACTTGAAGCATTTGTAGATTAATGGAGACAACTTTTTTTTTTTTTTTGCAGGTCTGGGGATTGTACTCAGGCCCTTGTGCTCCCAAGGTAGGAGAGGTACCACTTGAGCTAAATCCCTGCCCCTAAGTAGAGACAATTTGAGAACACAATGTTAGGTCAATAAGTCAGGTACACAAACTTAAATACTGCATAGGTCTTCTCATAGGAGAAATTTTCTCTCTAGGTAAATAGGAACTAAGGAAACCTCAAATGACTGGGAGAACAAAATACAGAGAAAGTGGGAAAGAATGGAGAGTGAAGGGAATGGAAAAAATGAAAAGAGGAAAATACAACTCATGCAAACGGAAGGAAACCAAGAATTGGACAGAGGGGGGAGAGGGAAGGAGAGGGGATTAACAAAGTAGAAGAATGAATTAAGATGTATTGTGTACAGGTATGAACTATATACAATAATGGCAAACATGCACTAATTTTAAAAAAGAAAATCCTGGTGTAACCTGCAAAGAAACGTGGATTTCAGCTCGGATCCTGGGTTCTCACACTAGTGGCTCTGAGAGTTCCTGAAGCAGCAGGCTGAACAAGCACATTTCTGGGGGTCAGTTTTGCTTCAGTGTCAGAAGAGTCTCATTTTAAAACAAAGACTCATGCATTGTAGAACAGAAAGCAGAACAGCAAGACTAAGTTGAAAGATGCTGACTTAAAAGGAAACTATGCTGTGAATGGGTCTTTCCAGATCTTACTCTTCTGATCCCTCCCAAACCTCCTGTTTTCTTCTGGTATTACTGAAAATACTAGTAAAATGTTTAAGAAGTTCGTTGAAAGAAATAGTATGTTTGGCTTTGCAAGTCATTCTGGCAGCAAACAAAGGGATCTTTGAAAAGGTGAGAGGCTGCACCCAGGGTCGTTAGCTGGCGTCTTGGCAATGTCAAAAGACGGTGACGGGGCTCAGATAGTGGGGAGGAGGTAGACAGACCACTAGGTAGGAATCAACACACGACTGTGTGTGGCCTCCTGGCATTAGGGGTGGCTCTCTCAGTGCCATGGAGAGAAGTTTTTTGTGGCAGCAGAAAAGGGAGGTGGCAGATTTATGTTGGACCCACTGAGTTCAAATGTCTGGGGAATACCAGGGGCCGATGGGAATGTCTAAGCAACATGGAACTTAGGGAAGGGCTGGAGACTCAGGCGTGAAACTCAGCAGCCGACTCAGAACCGCTCAGGTGGCTGGGGCTATGAGAGATGATGAAGATCAGACATTGGACAACCGAGGACGAGGCTCACTAAGCAAATGGCCCTGGCTTTGGAGCAGTCATTTCAAAAACTCCAATATGACATCTCCAGAGAAAAAATATAGAAGCATTAGAGGAGGCAAAAGGGCAGGCATGAAAGCCAGCAATTTTGTTTGAAGCCTGTCTGTAAAAGAATTCCTTAAAAGTACTAGTGGCAGTGCAAAAAGAAATATGGTTGGAGGTCCCATTTGACTCAGCCATCGCTCTGCTAGGTATATACACAAAAGAACTAAGACTCATATCACAGTGATATATGTGCACCCATGTTAATAGAAGCTCAGTTTATGATTGCTAAGCCTTGGAAACTACCCAACTGTCCATCAGCTGGAGACTGGGTAAGAAAGCTGTGGTACTTCTACAGAATGGAATATTACTCTGCCATAAAAAATGATAAGTTTGAATCATTTATACTTAAATGGACATACCTTGAGGATATCCTCATAAGTGAGATTAATAGGTCACAGATGGTAAATATCACATCTTTTCTCTGGTATGAGAAAATAAAGATGTAAATGAGTTCTAGAATTGTATGTTATATGTTGTGAAATAGAAAATACTCAAAGCAAAATAAGGTGAAGGGTGAAAAATAATGAGATTATAACAAAAAAGAAAGGAAACAAAGTTTATGTATATAGGGGGTGGAGGTGGTAGGGTGGGTAGGGCTATGGGAAAAAATGAGAATTAAGTTGTGTCTTATACTGGCACAAATTCTCATTGTTGAGTGTAATCATGATGTGTATAGGTAATGTACCAATAAAGAAAAAAAAAGAAATATGGTTTTACAGAGGGGTGTTTTAAAAAAAATTCTCCATCTTTCTTTTTAGCCAGAGAACTGCCTGGATATCTAGGATACAGCATCTCATTACCTGCATTTTAAATGACAGCACATGTCATGGTCACATGCTTGACCACTCATATCACAAGATAAACTGGTTAAAGAGAACACCAATTCTGTCTGGACTAGAGCTCCTGGCTTCTGGTTTGAGGGAGAAAGATGATTGGCAGAATGTTGAAAAGATAAAAAGAAAAAAAGCGAACTTCTGCTATTTTACAGTCATGTCAAGATTTGACCATGTGCAGAAACTCCAGATAGTGAGAAGGGCATGCTGAGGAGTTAGGGAAGAGTGGACCAGAGGGATCATGTCTTCTGTGACTGTCTCTATGTGAGGAAATGATAGGAAGGATAGTGGGGAGAAAGCTGAGGGGAGGGAAGAGAAAGAGGAGGAGGCTGCACAGAGAGTGGGGCGTGGGTGGGAACGCGGCCTCCGGCTCCAGAGTTCTACCTACTCACCACAAAATTAAATACCAGTAATGTTCGTGTGGTGCCTTTACTTTCCCAGAGTTATCAATGCTCCTGAGTCATTGTTATAGACAACTAAGTTAAGTAGAAATATCATGAGCTGTTAGAAAGATTAGGCTCTTGAGAGAGTCAGGGCAAAGGTAAAACACATTACAACCAAGGTCCAAGATGCATCTGTTGGAGACCAGGCCTTAAAATAAAAATAAAATGACCAGACCTGCATACTTCCCCAAAGGACAAGATGACTGATAACCTTTGGCCTAATGAAGTTACCCAAGTGGGTGACCGTGACCTCTTCTGGACCCCTGATTTCTTAGAAAAAGTCTTTGTTCTTTCCAAGAACACTTGTTACGTGACTGTTTCTCCATTGGGTCGCTGTTACCTAAGCAACTATATTTGAAACCTTATTGGTTATTATAGCTGTAACCCATATTTTACCTACATGGCCTTTGCTATATAAAATTCTTCTGTAATGTATAGTCCTTGGCTACCCATTTGGGGTCCCTCTGCCTCTTAGGAGCTATCCTCTCTAAACATTTCTTATTCTCAACTTTCATTGTTCCTAGAATTGATTCTTTGATTTTAGAGAACATGAACTCAATGCATCAGACATCTAACAGGTTGGCAATTATAACATTTCCCTTACATTATTTGGAAGTCCTCTTTCATCTTCTATATCATACCTGCATCATCATGAGTCTTGTTTAGCCCCTTTTAGTCTTAAAATCAGGCCTGGAGTGCCATGTCCATTTAACAACTAGGTAGACCAGTGATGGGGAAACTCTTAGAGACCAAGTCCATTCAAAAGCTTGTACAAGCTGCGGCTAATCGGTTATACTTCATGGCACCTTTGCCTGGCTACTTTCTACTACTCCTTTTCCAGGTGCCTGCTGCTTCTCTGAAAATATTATTTCTTCCCAAAGAGTAGAAAGTTTTGTTTTTCCTAGGAAGAACCTATTTCTTCCTGCACACTCACTTGAACTCTTGGAGATGTGTGCAGGATGCTGAGCCACATTAAAAGAGATGAAATCGAAACTATGAATTTCTGCTGGTGTTTGGCCTGGAAGCTTGGACTTCTATGTTCTCCTCATGGTTCCTGTTGATCAGCTCGGCACCTCTTCAGACATTTTTTTTCTGAACTCAGCTCTTCATAACTACTTCCATCCTCAATAGAATAAACACAAAGAAATTTCTCTGCTCTGAAAGTCCAGTAGGATTTCCGTATTCTCCTATTCCAACTTAGTTTACACATGGAATTATAAACATTAAACACCATTTTAATGAAGAACTGAAGCTGAGTCTGAGTTTCCTTAGGGC
Source organism: Petromus typicus (assembly GCA_004026965.1). Classification (NCBI taxonomy): domain Eukaryota; kingdom Metazoa; phylum Chordata; class Mammalia; order Rodentia; family Petromuridae; genus Petromus; species Petromus typicus. The sequence goes on along the minus strand of PVIR01000626.1, from coordinate 121,495 downwards.
AAAAACAAAGATTAATTATTGCATTAAGGGTTGGGGAGTTAGCTCAGTGGTTCTGACGCCTGTCTTGCAAGCGCAAGGGCCAGGGTTCGATTCCCCGGCAACCACATATAATACTGGGTGTAGAGACTCACGCCCAGCAGCAATCAGCACCACATACCACAGAGGTGGGCATGGTGGCTCTCGGCTATAATCCCAGCATTTGGGAGGCAGAGGCAGGAGGATTGCTGAAATGTGAGTTTGAGGCTGAGCTCAGGGCCAGCCTGAACTATAAAGCCAGACTCTGTCTCAAAAAAAAAAAAAAAAAAAAAAAAAATATATATATATATATATATATATATATAGCATTAAACTTCCAAATGTGAGACATAAAAAGGGAAATAACAGCTAGATGTTTTTAAATGAATTCTCCATTGAACCCCAGAAAAGCACACACTCTGAAAATGTTTTTTCTATTGAACCTGACTTCCAGGCTCCCTATTCTCAAGAACTTTCAAACAGAGACTTTGGAAAAAGAGATAAAAGAAAAAGGGGCCAGGAGAGGAGACTCTGAAGACACAGACAAAGGTTGGCACACAATTGGAATTTGTAAGAGAGTTTCCAATGAAATATTGTTTATAAAAACTATTTCCTTAATAGGAATGTTTGAGGTGAGTAGGGAAGTAAAGTGGAAAGTGCTAAAACTGTAAACTGTTTTCTTCAAGACTTATAGTCATTTACTCAGTTGTAAATTGTCTGTGATCTGTAACTGATTTTCAAATAAGCTAGTACTAGCTAAATTTTTGGAATGTGAAAATGTATTTCTATACATCTTTTCTCAATTGCAACTCACATGGGTGCTGGCATCAGAGCTGAGCAGAATCAGTGCAGGCAACCTGAGAGGCAGAGCAGTGGGAACAGCTTGCCCAAGATGCTTCTGAAGGACAAAGGAAGAGGAAGGACAGGGGTCTGGGCTCCACCTGGAAATGCCACGTGTCTTTGCGAATATGGAAGGAATGGGACAGGCTGTGCCTATAACGAACTGTACTTGGATGGAAATGATGGTGCAGGAACTAAAGCATTCATTAATCTTGGGTATTGAAGAGAGAATTTCTTAACTATCTAATTTAAGTTGTGGTCGCTGCCATAGTTACTCTAGTGAGTATGCATCTTCAGTTATGCTCCTGTGGAGGAGTCAAAAAAGTTAGAAATGTGTTAATGTTGAAAGGTCACAATGAACCCTGAATAGGTCTTTCGTGGTTCCTGCAGCTGAAGATACACGCGTGGGGACCCTAGCACCAAGAGGCTGAGCTTGGCCAACTAGATCATGTGTGTGTGTGTGTGTGTGTGTGTGTGTGTGTTGCAGAATTTACTGCTGCCCCTTGTGAACAAGGGGCCCATTGCACTTCTGGGAATGTTTGTAGACAAGGCTAGGGAGAATGAAACCTTTCACACTAAGATCAGGAACAAGACAAGGATGTCTGCTCTCACCACTCCTGTTCAATATAGTGCTTGAAATATTAGCCACAGCAATTAGGCAAGAGAAAGAAATAAAGGTAGGAAAGGAAGAAGTTAATCTATCATTATTTGCTGATAACATGATACTCTATATAGAGGATCCTAAAAACTCAACCAAAAAAACTGCTAGACTTAATCACCAAATTTGGTAGCACAGCTGGATACAAGATCAATGCTCAAAAATCAATTGCCTTTGTAAACACAAATAACAGACCACTGAGAAAGAAATTGGGGACTCAATCCCTTTCACAATAGCATAAAAAAAGGAATATTGAGGAATATTGAGGATATCAATAACAAAGGAGGTAAAAGACCTCTATTCTGAAAACTACAGCACCCTGAAAAAGGAGATAGAAGATATCAGAAAATGCAAAGACATCCCTTGCTTCTGGGTAGGAAGAACCAATATCATCAAAATGGCTATATTCCCACAACTACTGTATAGACTCAGTGCAATCCCGATTGAAATCCCAACAGCATACTTCACAGATCTAGAGGGAAAAAAAATCCAAAAATTCATCTAGAAACCACAAAAGACCTAGACTAGCAAAAGCAGTTCTAAGCAATAATGATTGGTTGGGTGGTATTACAATCCCGAACTTGAAACTATACTACAAATCCACTGTGAATAAAAAAACCCTGCATGGTACTGAAATAGTAACAAACCTAAAGATCAGTGGAATAAGTTAAAAGATCCGGAAAGAGCTCCAGACACACTGAGTCACCTCATCTTTGACAAAGGAGCCAGAAATCCTCAATGGAGGAGGGATAGCCTCTTTAACAAATGGTGCTGGAAAAACTGGGCTTTAACTTGCCAAAGACTAAAACTAGATTTAACTCTTTCACCATGCACCAAGCTAAAATCAAAGTGTATAAGAGACCTAAATATTAAAACATAAACATTAAACTTGCTGCAAAACAGGTTAGGTAAAACTCTTGCATTGGCTAGGGAGAATGTGGACATTCTAAGATGACCGGCAAATTGACTGAGCATGTATGTCTTCACATTTATGGAGCTTGTCTTAGTTAAGTACACTAACACCTTGTTTCATGAACAACTCAACTGTTTGTGAACAACTCTGAGAACAGAAGAATTTAGCAAAATTTTCCTTGTTTGGAAATTTCAGGAGCATGACCATGGGCGTCTTCCCAACAAGGACACAAATGCAGCCATATTTCCCACTCTGGCACATGTTTGTAGCTTATTCTAGCTGAAACTGAGGCCACAGACACACCTGTGCACACTTGTTGTGAAGCTTTTTTTTTGGAGACAGGGTCTTGCTTTATAGTTCAGGCTGACCCTGAGCTCAGCCTCAAATTCACATCACAGCAATCCTCCTGCCTCTGCCTCCTGAGTGCTGGGATTACAGGCATGAGCCACCACTCTGGGCACTGTGGTATGTGGTACTGGTTGCTGCTGGGTGTGAGTCTGCACACCCATTATGGTGTGTGCTTACCAGGGATCAAACCCAGGTCCTTGTGCTTGCAAGACAGGAGCTGGAACCACTGAGCTAAATCCCTGGCCCATGTGAAGCTTTTTTATGTGCTTTTCAGCAATACAGTGTCATCCAGCCTGGCTTCCAAGAGAGTGCAGAGCAAGCCTGGTGGTAAGAAGCATGTGCAGAGCACTGATAAAGGCATAAGAACATTCAGAGCCTAACAAGAAAGTGCAGAGTAAGAATGACAGCATGAAAGTTTTGCAGAAAATTATGGAAAAGCATCAGCACCATATTTCTGTGACTGACCTGATGGTGGGGTACACGATGACTAAAATTGACAATCTTAATTATTTTGAAGAAGAATAATCACATCAAAGAGCTGATGTGGCAGCAATGCCAGCCAGGTAGAAGTCACAGAACAGATGGAAAACCTTTTATTAGTGTGGTTGAATGGCCAACAGCTGGTAGGTGATGGCTTCAGTGAAGCTATGATCTGTGAAAAGTCTAGGAAATCACACAGTGTGAGAAAACCCCCCAGAAGTGCAACAAGCAATGAATTTAAAGCCAGTGAAGGATGGTTTGACAAATCCTGCAAGAGAAGTAGCAATGACAGTGTGGTAAGAAACACAGTGACACTTCCAGTTCTGACAAGGTTAGAAAATCCTACAGGAAAGGATTCCCAGAATTCATGAAGACAGAAGAATGCATCATCTGATGAGTGTTAAAGTGTGATGAAATGGGGCTCTGCCGGTAGAAAATGTCAAACAGAATCTATATCATGCGTGTGGGGGAAGGCACTGCTGGGACATAAAGCCATGCGGGACAGATTGACTTTTTCTGTGGTGAATGCAAGCGCTCATCCCAAGATTAAGCCAGTAGTGGAGTAAAGCTCCTGGACCCCCTGTGAATTCAAGGAACAGAACGTGTACAGGGCCAGACTGCCTGGCATGTGGACCCCCTGGTTTCAGTAAATCCATTCAGCCCCATCCAGGACTATGCTAATCCAGCTAGGGGACTCACTTAGTTATTGGACACTCATAATCTAGTCTCATACACGTGTGATCCAGTCTCTCCCAAAGCCCCACCTATGAACACATGGGACCTTGAGGGGACATCTGTTAATGTCCTTCTGTTGATGCACTTCTGATATGCCCTGTTAGGGGCATCTAATTAGCTGTGGAGAGAAAGCTCGAAGGCATGTGTACTTATCAAATTATAGCTTTAACATCATGTAGAAATAGTTAATAAGCTAAAACTACTTGTCAAAATCCATTCACATCATTACAAGAATTTATGAAAGAAAAGGAAAAATCAACTAGGATTTTACACATAGTTTAAACTACTGTAAAATTTTGGACAATTATGAAATAATGGGCTTTTAAAGTTTCTTATTACTGATAAGTTTTTACTGATTATCATTAAAAAGTCTTCATGATGAATGTTATATAGCCATTTCAATAACAAAATTTAACAAAGTTATAAAGGAATAAGCTCAAATATTGAATTGGAATACTGAATAAATTTTCTTTGAAAGTTTTATTGAAAGCTGATACTTTATATTTTCTCATAAGTACAATTTTTTTAACTGAACTCCACATAGGCAAATATACATCCCCCAAAACCTTCCAGCTCATTTTTTTCTTTTGCTTTGTGCTGTGACATGAGCAGTTGGGAAGCAGTTGCAGCACCTGGTGACGGCCAAAGGAATAGCCAGACAGGGCTCTACTACTAGGTGAAGTTTCTTTGGCTTGGGTTTAAGGACAGCGAACATTACAAATGTGTAGTTACTTATTGTTGCTTATGTGAAGTGTAGTGGGTTTCCCAGTCAAGGAGGGTGAGGCGCAGAGTCATGACACACACCCTGGGGAAGGTTTCTGGAACTCTTCCAGCTTTAATTAGGCTTAGTGTGTTTATATAGCAAGTAGTTAGAGGGCATGGTGAAGGCTGAGAAGGGATGAGGGTCCATTGGTTTAACCTAGGCTCTTGCCTAATAAGGGAATTCTGTGATCAGGGGGCTTACGTGGCATGAGCAGGACTAGGGAGGAGTTGGGGCCACGGGTGAGAGACAAAGAAGGGTAGGGGTATCAAGAAGGCCACTAACGAGGCTCAACCATGGGTGTGAGTGTGCTCAAGGCCCTAAGGGTCTCTGAGTCTGTAGGGAGTCAAGCCTTAACCATCAGGCTCAGGAAATAGGCATGTGGTGCACTGGTCCTAGCCAAGCTTGAACCTCTCCCTTAACTTATTACAGGTTTAATGTTACCCTTGGAGTAGTGTTGGCAATATAACACAAAGCCAAGTGAAGGAGAAATATTATAGACAGTCAGACAGGGGAGGCCTGCAAGGGAGTCAGAGCAGAAGATGAAAACAATTGCAACTGTAGTTGGAGGTCCATTTGTTAAAGACCAGGTCTCAAAAGAAAGATGGAATACCCAGGTCCATGTACCTTCCCATGAGATAAGATACTTGCTATTACCTAATCCGGTAAAGCCTAGATAAACCTCAATTATCCAGGTGGGTGACCAAGACCTTCTAATCCATTCTGTCCTAAAATATGTTCTGGTTCTTTACACTTTGTATGTGGCTTGCTTCCCCGCTGGATCAGTACTGTCTAAGGAGCTGTGCTTGTAAACTTCTTGGTTGATCATACAGTGGGGACAAGACTGCTGACCTGGGAACAAAGTCGGCTCCCTCCGCCTGGTTATTCACAGTCTGCTGGTGAGTCAGGTGGGCAGTCTGAGCTGGGCCTCTGGCGAGCTGTACTAACTGACCCATCCTGTTCCCAGCAGGATAACAAGGGAAGAGGAGAGGGAAAGAGGCCTAAAGAGCGAGGGTTAGAGAGAAACATGTGTCAGGGTCTCTCTCTGGGCACTTCAGGAACTTCCTTCTCAAAAATTTCTACTCCATGCCTTTGAAGAAATTCAGTATCTTCTAGTTTTCCCAAAGGCACTAGTCAGTTGCATCCACCTTTGAAGTTTTCAGTTTCTTTTATCCCTGATGCCAGAACCTCAGCAAATATTTGATGACATTTTTGATTAGAAATACTATACTTTTATATTATAGTTTTTCCTAATTCAACAACAACACAAAAGTGGGGAGCTGCAGTTTGTGGCTAAGTTTGGGAGTCGTGGGAGACTTACTTGCAGACTGATGCTTACCTTACACATGGAATATATTCTTTCTTTCCTGCTATTTTCCACTAAAACTCTTCTAACCCCAAGACAGACTCATGTGGGCCAAGGTGGCTCCCTTGGCTTTCCAGGATTGTTCTGTGCGAAGGTCAGTGAGTCTGAAGTTCAGGGAATCAGTAGATTGAAGTTCTCCCTAGAAAAGACTGTAAGTCAAAGGCCGGTGGCAGCTGAGGAGGGTGTTAGCCGACTGCTGGGTCCTCCCTTCCAAAATGTCTTACACAACTATTTCTCTCCATTTTATTTTCCATCAGAACTGACTGAAAGGATTCTGAACACACACGGTAGCAGGTGCTCTTTGCTCCTCCAAGAGATGTGATCATAGCTCCGCAGATGACCCTGACACCTTCTCCCAGACGGCATCTTTCTTCTTGCCCTGTTCTCATACCCACTACCACATTGGCAGAAGATACTTTAAAATAATTTACCCGTGATAGCAGCCTTTGAGGTCCCTCAGACTCCCAGCCAGGCTGCTCCACGGTTAGAGGAGGAAGTGTGTGTGTGTGTGTGGGGGGGGGGCATACAGTATTACAGCCCAGGCTTTCCACCAGTCTGAGTTTATTTTAAAAGCAGAAATAAAATCTCAAGTTAGAGGTTCTTTTTGATAAATGTGTGTAGAAAAGGGAGCACAACCAACCTAAAAGAATTTCAAGGGTCAAATGTGAAACATTTTGAACAGTGACAGAAAACATTTTAGTGTTTTCAGTGATAACAAATAGCTGGCTACAGCACACGAGCCATAGGTTCACCCCAATGATTTTGAGCAAGAAAATAATAGAAATAGTAATGAATTATAACCCAGAAAATGAGATGAATACCCATAAACTCGTACTGATAGGCCTGATGAATTATAATGTAAATGGAGAGAAGGCATATCTCTTTTTTTGCAGAAGAATTCTATTTAATAAATGTGAAAGAAATGAAGAAACTAGAAAAATCACTATCACAGGGATCATTATTGTGGGCAAGATTCATTGTCAGTTACTCAGATTAGTAGTTACTCAGATTGTCAGTTACTCAGATAACTGTGTGGAGAAACAAAATACCTGCGTGGTCAAAAAGTATCCAACTTTGTAAGATGATAGATGTCTTAATTTACTTCATTGTAGTAATCATTTTATTATTTATATTTATCTAATAATACATTTTTACCTTAAATGTATGCATAAAATTTATGTAAAGTGTTCCAATATACTAATGCAAAAATCATAACTTTACTGGGGGGAAAATATGTGGACGTTACCTTGACCAACTGACCAGTAATAATGTGTTTCAAGATCACAGTCCCCAAAAAATATTCAGAGAAGGGCCCAGAAGGTATAATCTAAATCTAATCATAAAAAAGCAGGAGACAAGTCCAAACTGAAGGACAATATTCAAAATAACCAGCCAGTGGTCTTGGGAGATTCAGGTTCATGAAAGGCAGAAGGCTGTTGTGAGTGGGAGGAGACCGAGGAGACATATCTGCCTCATGTGAAGCAGGATTTGCAGGCTGGATCCCAGGAGAGATCAGAAATATCAGAGAAGTGGAGAAATCCACATCAAACCTGCAGTTGTACGTATCTCATGAGAGTTAATTTGTTCATATTGCTAATTATATTGTTTTTGAAAGATGTTAATATTAAACGGAATGTAGAAAGGGTATTTGGGAACTTTATTTTTTTTTCAAGTTTAAAATTATTTCAAAATCAAAGTTAGCAAAAACATCCTTCTAATTTCTGCAGTCCCCCTGTCTGTCCTGGGTCCGTAGGAGGACATTAGGGACCTGTGTTTTCAAAGGACAGGGCCGTTTCCAGTTGGCTGTGGCTCATTCCGCAGCTCTGCTTCCCATGCAATTCTGCCTGCCTTCTAGCCAGACCCAACTCCTGTTTCATAGACCTGTGTGTCTTTTTACATCTCCGATTCTTGCCCTGAGTGTTCTCGTTGACAAGAAAGCTCTTCTGCTTCGCTGCCTGGAAACATCCTATTACTTGTTCAAGACTCAGGTCACGCATTCCTTTCTCTGAGATGTCTCCTTGGATTTCCCTAGCAGAATTATCCATTTTTCTCCAATGTGTGTTGAACTCTTACCATACTTTTATGAGTTCACCCATTCATTAACCAATAAATACTTTTTTTAGTATATTCTCTGCATGAGGCCCCATGCTAGGTTTTGAGCACAGGGTAATAGCACACATGTCATAGGTTCACCCCTTTGATTCTGAGCAAGAAAACAATAGAAATAGTAATTTATAACAATAGTAATAGTAGTAATAGTAATAATAGTAATACATTTTGAGATATCAGAATAAAAAATAAAAAGAGCTGAGGGTGCAGCAGAGTGATAAGAGTGCTCCTGGGCTTGATTACTCATAGGGCAATCAATAAACAATAAAAGAGTTCTTCTCTGGAGGAATTTATACTCCAGAGCAAAGGTGGTGAGAGAACAAGCAAAATAAATGAACACATAAATATATAACTACAAATTATAGCAAGGGCTAAATAGAAAATCAATAGCATATAATGATGGAGATTAATGGTGTAGGAGTGGGTAGATATTTATGTTGGAACTAAGTCCCACTGAGCGACCACCTCTTAGGACATGACACCATCTTAAAGTCCAATCAAGAGCTTTTATTACCCCTCTGGGGGCCATCCCTCCAGAGGAAGAGGAAGGCCATGGACTCAGTTGAGGTACAGTATTTAAAGGCAAAATTTGTTATATTCCATTTCTAGGATGTTTCTGTGCAGAAACGAGTCCTTACAGAAGCCAACAGCATTGATTCGCTTCTAAAAGCGCCTTGTTTTAAAGTGAGTGTGGCCCATGGCTACCGAATGAGTGCAGTCTGCGGCTATGTGCGTCAGCTGGGTGGAGAGTTCCTTTGGAGATAAGTACTGGGTTCACAGGGAGGTTACAGGGTGAAAGTGGAGGTTTTTAACAGAATGGCTGTTTTTATGCCAAATTGGGTTTCACATTTATTATTTATTTATTTGTACTAGAAATCAAACTTAGGGCCTTGCACTTGCCAGGCAGGCAGTGTAACCACCAAGCTACATACCCAGCCCAGACATTTTTAAATATGACAGAAGAGACCTCATTAAAAATGATTATTTTATTAAATACCCTCATTTATACAGTCTAGCAACATGGAAAAGTACAAAAATCAATGAAAAAAAATGATCCAAGACCCTACTCTCAGAAACTATACATGTAATCAAAATGTTTAATACATATATACATACAGAACAATAAAAAGCACAAAAGAAAGTGATCCTATTGCACAAGTTGTCTTAATAAAAATCATTACCATTTAGTTTCACATGGGTTCAACTTAAATGCAAGAAATAGAATTGTTGAATTTCAGACAGATGTGTGATGGATAGTAATCCTACAATGAAGATTCTCAGTGCTGGCTACCCCCAGGGTGGATTCCCTCAGGTGTGCTGGATCTAGGTGGAGCTGTGAGGTAGGCAGGTCTGCCTGGAGCGGGAGGTCGGGGCAGAGCCACTAGACTGTGGGAGCCACTTCTAAGCGTGGCTTCGAGCAACAAACCTACTTTCACAAGGCAGAAAGGACGACCAAGTACATTTCAGTGAGAGACGATAGCTTGTGCATGTGCTGAAGCAGAACAGACCTGAAGTGAGAAAGGAGAGCGGTCCAGCACTTGGGGCAGCGGATGAAAGTGGTGGGTTGGGACTGCGGGAGCCATGAGGTCCGGAGAACAGAGGCCCGGCTGTACTCCGGGGAAACTGTCTGTTGTCTGTTCTCAATCTGTGTATAACAGATAGTAATAGTAGTAATAGTAATAGTAGTAATACATTACTGTGTATTACTGTGTAAGGAGATTAGCAAAAAACACTGTCTGTTTACATTTTTTAAAAAATCAGTGAAAGCAATTCAATGACTTAAATGTTCCATAATCAAAGACTCTAGGGAAACATTCTTCTTTGACTTTCCATCTTATTAAATGTTTGTCTAAGATAGTTTTTATGATTATTAGAATAGAAACTGAATGTTGCACACATCAGCTTGTTACCTTCTTATGTTAGTTTTTAGGAGACTTGGAAAGAGGCATGAGCCTGATTAAATGCCATCCAAGACTGTAATCCAGGGGATTGCTAGGGTTTTTTCCCTGTGCTGCTGAGGATCAGACCCAGAGCCTTCTGCATGCAGGCAAATGTGCTGCCATTGAGCTACACCTCCAGCCCCAGATGTCTGGGTACTAACTGCCTCTGACTTCTTGGGGACCCTGGTCTTCCATCAGCCCACACTTCACAGGGGGCTTCCCTGACTCTTCCCAGCCACTTCTGAGTACAGGACGTGTCTCCTAACCACAGCACGCTCCCCGCCCCAGCGCCTACCCCACGCAGGGCCATCTACTCCTGTTTGTACCCTCCCGGGCCTGCCTCGGTTTGAGGCCATGACCGCGGGAGGTAGGGAAGGCAGCCGGGCACTTCACATGCGGCCTGCTGCTATCTCGTCTACGGTGTGCAGGAGGATGTCAGCACTTTGCTGTCGCACACTGACAAGCTGTTCCTAGCCAGATAATGCCAAGCGCAGTTCAGAGAGTAACTGATAAGAGGGATGTAATTATGACTTACTTGGCTGCACATAATAGGCTGCAAATTACTGGTTGAGAAAATCCCAGGGGGCATTTCAGCACCGATCATGACTTTTTCTGCGAGAACTCGATAGCCTGACTCAGTTTCACGATTTCAACAAATGGAGGTTACATTAATGTTAGAAAAATCCACTGGAGGGCCGTGGATATAGCTCAGTGGTTCCGGTGCCTGTCTTGCAAGTGCAAGGACCCAGGTTTGATCCCCGGTAACCACATACAATACTGGGCATGGAGACTCACCCCAGCAGCAACCAGTACCACATATCACAGTGCTGGGCGTGGTGGCTCACGCCTGTAATCCCGGCACTCGGGAGGCAGAGGCAGGAGGATTGCTGTGATGTGAGTTGGAGGCTGAGCTCAGGGCCAGCCTGAACCACAAAGCGAGACCCTGTCTCAAAAAACTTCAAAAAAAAAAAAAAAAAAAGGAAAAAAAATCCACTGGAAAACGTAAGGGAGAATTCCTGGAGCTTTGCTCTTCAAGAGGTCCAGTTAGAATGTTGCAGGCACTGTCAGACCTGTCATGTGTGTTTACCCATTTAATTTCCATAACAACCTATGATGTCAGTACCATTCATACTTGTGTCTCACAGGTTTAAAAATACAGATAGGGTTAAATAGCCTGCCCATGTTCTCACAGCCATTAAGACTTGGGGCATTCTCCTATGACATCCATGGGACAGGAAAGGAGGGTTCAGAAAACGAGTCCTCAAAATATACAACTTTGGCCTCATCTAAACTGAGCTCACTTAGGGAGCAAGAAACATGGAAAGCTCTCTCTGAAATTCCTTTCACTGAAACTGGTTCCACTAAAGAAGAGCACAACTGCTTCACTCTTCCTCAAATTTCACTAAACTCATGACACGAAGGAAGACACAGGAAATCAAATGGCACAGCGGGAGGGCATTGAAATCTGTCCCAGCTCATCGTCTCTTCTTCCTGGCTGATTCATCTCCTCCAAAATCATCAACAGAACCATCCTCTCCAAGTGTCTGCGTCCTCCCCTCTCCTTTCCCCTCCGAGGGGTTGTTTCAATTCAATCTCTTTTTCCTTTAAGTTCCCTGCGTGGCTCCCACGACCAGGCACACGCTAACACACTGTGTGCACTTTCTTCTGTTGTCTCTCTCCTGGTTTGTTTCCCCAAAATCAGTCTTTGAAGCTTCAGAAGGAGTGTGGATTTCTCTGGAGTCCGCTGAGCCTCGCTGTGGCGGCAGAGGGGACTCAGCCCCCGAGCCAGGCGCTGTCTTCCTCCATGTAGGGATGCAGGGTCGCTCTGTGCCCCGCGAGGTGGCTGGTCCCCAGGACACTTGAGATCTCAATGCGATGTGCCTGTGAGGAAGTAACAGCTGGAATTTTGGTACCAAGGGACCTGACTCGGATGCTGCCATTTCCCAGCTGCTTAGTCTCCCCGGGGCTTTGTTTCCATAGCGCAGATCAGAGGTGGTGATAATTCTTTCCTTACACGGTTGTTGAGTGTTAAGAGGCCGAGGAGTTGAAATGCTCAGCACCTGACATATAAGAAACGCTCCTTGTTCGCTATTTTGTTACTTCCCATCACTTGCACCTATATTATCACTCGACTATATTTTGATAAATGGGTATCTGATAAATCGGCACAAGAAAAGGACACTGAAAATTGGAAACCGTGCAGTATAGCTGCAAAAGAAAATGCCAGCAGAGCTGGAGCAAGCCAAGACGCACCTGATTTCCATCTGCTCTTTATCAAAAGACCTTTCAGGAGCTCTACAGATAACGAAAAGCTTATTATTTTTTTTCTCCTCTCGTTCGCATCCTTCCTTTCGGGAGTTTGATAAATGGAGAAAGTGCGAATTGCCTTATCTAAAACAGTTAATAATTGCTTGTCACCATGACATTTTGTGTTTGATTCTCCCAAAGGTGACAGTGGTTGGAGGCAGATGGACGCCAGGACCCCAAGGACAGGCCTGGGCCTGCTCAGGCAGCGAGCTTCCTGTGACCTAGGTCTGACACCCAGACATCGCGCAGTATATGCGTGCAGAACATCGCTGCAGAAACGGGAGCCTCAGTGCAACTAAAAAGAAGCTGATTAAGGAAATAAAGCCAGACCTCCGCGCACAGCGGCAGTGCCGCCCTCACTATAACCACCAGTCACGCCCTCAGTTTAAGGAGGTTGCGTATTTCTGGTCTGTGAAAATGTGCCGCTGTGTCCTCCCTGGATGCTTTGTTCCTCAACTGCAGTGATATTTTCTCTCATTGTAAAGATGGCTGCTTCGGTTCCTTCCATGTTTGTGTTTCTTTATGCATCAATAAGAGATAGAAATATTTTAAACGTGTGTATAAACCAGTCGGCGCTAGTTGCTGTCTGTATTTTTACGTGCTCTTGTAGACTTTGAGCGCCGCCTAGTGGCCATATACATACATACAGCCAAAAGTTTGGAGATGGAAGAATTATTTCTTCGGACATGAACTACAGAACCTACGACTTCGAAAGCAGAAATATAACCTGGGCATTGCAGTCAACATTTATTATAATGCTTTCTTTTCCTTATCTATTGCTTTTTGTTCCTTTCATTCTTTTCTGCAGGTCCCCAAAATCATTATTGCTAGCACTTTTTTCTTAAAAAAAAAAAGCACATTTTTATAATGGTTTGTAGTACTGATTCCCTGAGGCTGTTATAGGTAGTAATTTTTTCCTGTTTTTTTTTAAAGACAAGGTCCCACTGTGTAATTCAGGCTGGCCTTGAACTCACTATGTAGCCCAGACTGGCTTCAAACTTAGGACAAAATGTTATCCTATTGACTTCAGTTCCAGTGTTGGGGACCACCTCAGTGTTAGTTTCGAGATATGATTTTATTTCTTAATCTGGTTGAGATTTTCTAAGAGTCATGCTACTCCCTGAGGCTCTTTGGTCAACCTTATAACTTCCCAAACGAATTTTCCTATGAGTAAAGTCTGATGTTCAGAATTCTTTAATGAGGGGATGTGTTGGTGGGGTGCTTAGTGTCTGTCTGAAATGCTTTGTTTTGCCCTAGTTCTTAAGTTTTTCCTTCTTCTTTCTCCCCCTCATCCTCACCCATCCGTTCTGTCCTTGGTTCCCTCCTATCCTTCCTGCTTCAGTTTGGAACCGGTTCTGTTAAGGGAAAGACAGCCTGTTACTTCACTCCTCTGCTTCTGTACCCTTACCTTCTCTCCTTTCCTAGGCAGCAAAGTTCCTCGTGCTTTTGAATCAACTCATAATCTGAGGCAAAGCAGAGTTCCTGCACAGCTGTAGCACTCTCCTCCTGGTCGTCTGCCTCACCCCACCAAGCCCCTTCTTTTTTCTACTTGTACCCCTTTATCTCGCTAGCAGGCTGCCCTAACCCAGGACCCCTGTGTTGTGTTCAGAAATGATGATTCACCTAAAAATCATCCTGTGCGTGAAGATTACTCAGTCTCAGCCCCTTGGCGTGAAAAGTAAATATGGTTTGGATTAATGTAACACATATTCAAGGCGGCCTTCGGAAAGATGCCTCTGGTATTTGTCACTTTGGTGGCTTTGTGCAGAGAAGTTTAGGTTGTTATCTCTGGAAACTTAGCTCTGAACCTCTCATGATTCTTTGAATGACGGAAATCCTTTTGTTTGCCAATTACTTTCCTGTTTAATCAGTGAACAATGGAAACAGGTCAGAAAGAAGGCTGAGGAGTGTTTTTTGTACATTATGATTCTTTCAGTATCTCTGTGAAGGAAACAATTTTGCTGAGGGGAAGTCAGATGTAAACAATTCCCTGCTCTTCTCTTTGTGTTCGGTGCTTCTCACCCTCAGCGCATAGCTACAGTAGCAAACCAAGCCTCAGAAGTTTGCAAAATGTTCTTGGTGTTTGTTTTGGTTTAAAAAACTCACAAGTTGTTGAGAAGCTGGTTTGTCCTTTATTCATTTGAGTTGGCAGTAAATCTTTTCTGCACTATATTCCATTTAACCTTTATAGGACAGGAGACTGGATGCAAGTTTTACTTACCCATTAAATAATACATTTATTGACTATTGTAATTGAAAAGAATCAAAACAATAAAAAACTAGCATGAAACCTGGAGACATAAGCAACATTCTTATATTTTGGGTAAAATATTTCAATTCTCTTCAGTGACCTTTAAAGAGGATCAAAGGTAGAAACACTGAATTACATTAAACATGGCTGCTATTTTTGATAGCAAAAAGAAAAATAGGACCAGCACACACAGCCATGGCCAGCAGAGCAAGAAGCCTACCTGTCCCTTTTCTTGAGCTCCGTGACAATTTTCAATAAGATAGAGCTGAACAGTTTCCAGTGGCATTTGTTTCTATTTCAGTCTCATTTTTGGAAAAATTGTTTATTTCTGTTCATCAAATAATGCTTTAGGACCATATGTTTTGAATGAAGTAGATGAATTCGATTTTATACACATCTACTCTTTCCTATCTGAAAATGGCTGGAGTGTCTCACCACCAGTCGTTTTGTTCTAGTGTGTCTCTTCGTGACTGGCAGGTTTACCCGGTTACAGTCAACATTAGCGCTCTTAGGCATGAGCCTGGCCAGGAATAGGACAGTGGTGATGGGGAAAAGGTCACAGTCTTAGAAAAACAGCTTTTAACCTGGACATTGTAATAGCTGCCTGTAATCTCAACACTCTGGGAGGCCGAGGGAGGAAGACTGCAAGTTAGAACCTAGCCTGGGGGGGCTTAGTGACTCCAGTGAGATCACATCTCAAAAAGAAAAAAATCTGGGGAGGAAGCTCAGCACAAAGGCCTTGAGCTCACTCCAGGGATCCCCAGCACCACCATAAACAAAACAAATCCAAACCAAAATCAAACAACCTCCACCAGCACCTTTCAGATATCCAGTGAGTCATTGTTACGATATTATTTTGCCTTTAAAACTTAATTCATATTGAACTGCTAATATATAAACAACACATTTTTTTTCACAATGTCTATATAATTCTGACTTCCAGATGTTGTTTTGGTTTACCGTTTTCAGTGTATTTTGTGATACTTGAATTCTATCACCGCTATTCTTTAGTCAGACTACTCTGAATATTTGATTTCACAGTGCCTCTGTCTTATTATATAAATTATCTGGTATAAATTGAATCATTTCTCTATTGCATTTCTTTATTATTTTCTTATTAGTGTGTTACAAGGAGGGTATTATTCAGCTTTCCTTTGTTGGAGTGAAACAATTAAAGGAATACGACATGTAGAAGACATGCCTGGCACGTAGCACACATTCGATAAACATTCTCTGTCTCTCTTTTCATAAAAGAGCACCTTGCTATGTAGTTCGGGCTGGCCTTTGTAGTCGTCCTCAGCGTCGGGGTGGTATGCGGCCAATGTCAGGTTCAGAGGCCTGGACCGGGAGGGTAAGTGCACAGAGTCACCATGCAGACTCTGGGGAGGTTTCCGTGGAAGCTTCCATCTTCACTGAGGACTACACAGGCGTGTGAGAGCACAGAGAGTGAGTGTGACTATGACCACAGAGGGGTAACAGGCCTGTAGCTGGTTGTTGGGACCCAAGTGTTTTACCTTTTAGGGTTAGGTCTTGGACAAGTGAAGGAGTCACGACTAGAGGAATGGGGGGCCCCCAAGCGGCTATAGGCTAGTTTCTATGCATGGAGTGAGCGTGCCGAACTCCTTTGGGTGTCTCTTAGCTTCCTAGGAGATATGCATGTGGCATACTTGACTCAACCAGACTTGAACTTCTCCTCCAGGCCTTGAACTCATTATGTAGCCTAAGCTGGCCTCCAGCTAGTGACAGTCTTCCTGTCTCCGCTTCCTGTGGCTGTGATTACAGGCAGGCCCACCATGCTTGGATCAATACATATAACCCTTATATACTGCAGAGTCTGAGGCTAAGATTTACCTCTGGGGATAACGAAGAAGTAATTGCACTGTAAGAGACAGATACAGTATCACTATGGCCACTTTGTTTCAGAATGAGTTAGATCGCATGTTAAGTGGATGAGTGTATATTTAGAAAACAGAAATTTTTGCAAATGTTTAGTAAAGTTTCTGGGTGTTAATTACCTAATTTTTCTTTAACTGCAATATAGTGATAACCCTCTGGCCTTTTTTACTTTTTTTTTTTGGAGGCAGCATAGGCACTGGTGGTGTCTTATACTGGTGTAAGTATAAGTGGTGTCTTATAAGTGGTGTCTTATACTGGTACAAATCCCCATTACGGAGTGCAATCATGATGCGTGTATGCAAGGTACCAATAAAGATTTAAAAAAAAAAGATGATAAACACTCCTAGGTTTGAAAGAAATTTTGGTTTGTGTTGAGAGACAACCATTTAACATTTCAGACTACATGAGTATAGATAAGATATATTAATCAAGTCAGCGGGAACATAGGAGGTGGAGAAAGGGCGGGCTGGGGAACAGGAAGGGCAAGAGCAGGGGAAAGGGGAGCATTTGATTTAAGTCAGTGTGGGAGGTAGGGAGGGGGTGGGGAGGCAGAAATGGAATATGGAGGAAATAGCAGGTAAAAAGGATTCGGAAACTACTTAGAATGATTTGACACTTTTTTGAATAAGGACATAGGCATTGTGGAGGTGACAGATTTTTGGTTTAAATGAGTGGAAGGAGGCTGAAACTACTACGAAGGAGAGATGCCAAAGCAGATGAGTGGGAGATAGAATTTCACGTGAAGTGCCAGGGTGACACCTCACACATTAACTAATTAATTCCCTGCAACAAGTAATGACGAGGTGTCTATTTTACATCACTTCCTGTATACAGAATTAAATACAACAGGCAAAGTTTCCTACCTTCATACAAACAAGTGCATTGCATGGTATCTCTTAAAGTACTAATACAAAGAAAAATGTTAGATTGATAGAAAGAAAAAGGGAGATAGATCTTTTTCAAATGGGAAGGGGTCCAGGAGATTGATGACAAGGGAAAGGGGAAAGAGAGGGAAAAATAAAAAGATTTAGGATGTGCCCTGTATATGTGCCAAATACCTACAAGGAATGTAAGTATGATATGTCATACACATGAACTAATAATACTAATAATAATGAAGATGGGGAAAGAGGATTTAGAAATGGAGAAAGGGAGTTGGTTTATGGGAAAGGGGATTTTAAAAATTACCAAGATGTGTTATGCATGTGTACCTACTCCCCAAGATGAATGTAAACTTCAAGTTCAACAAACATGTACTAATAAAACAAAATTTAAAAATTTCTGCCTTCGTGGAGCATGCAAGTGAAATAGGCAGCACAGAAAATAAATCAGCAACATATACAGGTTAGAAGGGGTAAAGGTTAGGATATAAAAAGGGAACAGAGTACCTGGTAGTTTGTGTTGTAATTTTAAAGAGAGTGATTAGAACAATCTCAGTGATAAGAGATAAAGATGTGATGGAGGCAAGAGAACAAGTTAAGCACATGAGGAATAATGTTTTATGCAGAGAAACAGCAAAAAACAAAGGCCCAGAGGTGGATACATGCTGGCATAGTAGGCTAGGCCACGTTAGTGACTTGGAAAACAAACAGGTAAATGTGTTAGTAGGGGAAGGTGTCTAGTTCTCTGGTGGAAATCACTGTCTGAGGTTCAAGAGGGAAGTTTGTAAAACACATTCAGAGTTAACTCCTGAGAGGCTATGACTGAAGCCAGGAGAACAGAGAGACTGGGAAAGAAAGGTGTCTGGATGGGCCTGGGATTTAGCTCAGTGGTTCTGGCATCTGTCTTGCAAGCACAAGGACCCGGGTTTGATCCCCGGTAACCACATACGATACTGGGTGTGGAGACTCACCCCAGCGGCAACCAGTACCACATACCAGTGCCGGGCGTGGTGGCTCACACCTGTAATCCCAGCACTTGGGAGGCAGAGGCAGGAGGATTGCTGTGATGTGAGTTGGTGGCTGAGCTCAGGGCCAGCCTGAACCACAAAGTGAGACCCTGTATAAAAAAAAAAAAAAAAGAAAGGTGGCTGGAGAGCAGGTGTTTGTACTTGGTGCTGGAGACTGAACTCAGGACCTTGACACTGAGCTATACCTCCAGTCCTTCTTCATGTCTTACTTTGAAGAAGATCCCTCTTAAATTGTTAAAATGCCCAGGCTGGGCCTGAACTTGCGGCCTTCTTACGTCAGCCTCCTAGAGTGCTGGGATTATAGTATGCACCCCGAGAGCCAACTAAGTATGTGTTCTTTGAGGGGTCCCGTCTTTAAAGGGGAGAAGAGTGAGAGGAGTCAGGAAAAAGTATGTACGTTAAAACATTTGGCATGAATTGTATAAAATTCCACAATCAGAGCCAACTGCAGTTTCTTTACTTAATGAAGTTGTAAGCTATGATTATTAGAAATAACAGTATGTTCAAAATTATCCCCCCAATATCTTATAGGCAGAATTTACTCTGAAGTGAGCAAAGTTTGCCAGAATGGTAAGTCCAGCACTGAGAACCATTCTACCTCACTGCAATCTCTTTCAATTCTTTGTATTTTTCTTCAGTGCATCATATGATTAGCTCTGAATAGCAAAGAATGAAGTTATTCTGAGCAGTTACTAGGTACATACAGAAGGTTTTGTGTGGTTGCTAGGTGGCAAGTTGTGTGACACAAATTTATACTCATAAATAGAGTTTACTGCAAGCATGGAGGGTAGCCACCTCTTCACATGAGGTCTGTGTTATCAGCCTGTTTTGCTTTTCTCCCACCCACTTCACTTACAGCAAAATAGCCGTGCGAACCCCATTCATCATGATCAGTAATCTCTCATTGCTCCTGGAAACACCACATTATTTCTCCTTTTTGGTCCTGGCTCCTTTTCACGTGTAATCAACCCAGCTGATGCAAGGTTCATTAAGAATGTGAAGGCTCACTGGGGCCGGGGATTTAGCTCAGTGGTTCCATCACGCCTGTCTTGCAAGTACAAGGACCCGGGTTCAATCCCCGGTAACCACATACCATACTGGGTGTGGAGACTCACGCCCAGCAGCAACCAGCACCACATACCACAGTGCCGGGCGTGGTGGCTCACGCCTGTAATCCCAGCACTCAGGAGGCAGAGGCAGGAGAATTGCTGTGATGTGAGTTGGAGGCTGAGCTCAGGGCCAGCCAGAACCACAAAGCGAAACCCTGTCTCAAAAAAAAAAAAAAAAAAAAAAAAAGAATGTGAAGGTTCAGTGACTGAGGGGTCTGGGAAAGTATCGCTAGTGGTCAGGTCTGATGTACCATGCGGGTTTATTTGTAGTGCAACTGACTTCTCTTTTGTCTTCATGGGGCAAGCAAAATGTGACTCAGAGCTATAAAACCAAAGATCTTCTCACTTTCTTTTTGCCCCTTCTTTTGTTAGGACAAAGGTACTGGTTAAGGATGGTCATTAACAAAATTATTTAACCTAAATCCTGGTTTAATTGCCTATAATCCATATTACCATGGGTAGATTCTTTTTGCTCATACTCTCAATTTCTCCACTAACTTGCAGGGCTGCTTGTGAGGTTGACATAACGCGCATAGAGATGTAATACGGTGTCAGGCTTAAAAGATGGGCAGAGATTATGTTTGCGGTAGTAAGTTCACACCCAAAGAACATTCCTGCTAACTTCTTTCCATTTATTTATTCAATCTATTTCAAAGAAAAGGCCAGAATTATTTACTCTTACCTGTCCTGAGGGACTGAGGTTATATCTAATATTGTACAGCCTCTTGGAAGGGAAAACCACTGAGATTCCAGACTGGACAGACTAGATTTCTTTTTCAAGTACCTCTGAAAGGTTTTTTCTCATGAGTGAGGCACAATGGACCATCTGTAGATATAATGAAATGTAAGACTGTGATCACATAGACCCAGTTCACTAAGAGTCAGAAGGTTACATAACTATCACCAGTTAAAATAATACTGTTCAACAACTTATATTTGCATTTGTCAATATCCATTTCTAGTAATCATGAAATTAGTCTTACTTATTCCTTTCTAGCATTTCGTGAGTTGTTAAGTAATATCTAATCATTAGATGTTAGACAGAGAGGAATTCATTTTTATTGAGTAAAAGCCTTGAAATATTCTCTCAGTTCTTTCCATAGTGCCTTGTCATCATCCAGGACACATGATAACCATTACAGTTTTAATAGAAGGATTTGGCTCTGTTCAACTTCAGATTTTGAATTGTTTTTATTCTGCTAAGAATATAGGTTTTGAAAAAACAAAATGGCTGATTTGGAGTCTGAAATCTACTTCTTTTAAATGACCTGGTGCTACAGTTTGGATCTAGGATTTCCACAGAGGCCCACATGTTAAAGACTGTCTTAGAATTGCTGCTCTTGGGAGGCTGTGCTTAGAAGGTTTTAGGTACCTGGGGAGTGTGCTCTTGAAGAGGATCATGGGTCTCCTTCTATCCCTCTTTCTCTTTTTTCCATTCTGTCCATAGTGATAGTTTTGCTTCCACCATGATACGCAACCACAGGAATTAGCAAGGACAACCAATCACAGACTGAAACTTCCAAAGCTGTGAGCAAAAGAACCCACGTGGAAAACTAACATCTGTTGACTAGATGTGGTGAAGCAGCATTTCTTTTTTTTTTTTTAAATTTTTAAATCTTTATTGGTACATTACATATACACATCATGATTGCACTCCATAATGGGGATTTGTACCAGTATAAGACACAACTTAATTCTCATTTTTTTCCCATAGCCCTACCCACCCTACCGCCCCCCCCCCATATACATAAAATTTGTTTCCTTACTTTTTTGTTACAATCTCAACATTGAAGGAGCATTTCTTACTTCACTTCATTTTTGGCATTACATGAGCAGGGCTTCTGAAACTACAGTGGAAATGCATTCTGTAGCAAAGATGTCTATCTAGTATCTCAGTTAAGATTTTACGAAGACCACTAAAACTCTTTTCTCTTTTAATTCCCTCCATAAAAGTGGTAGGGAAAACACACACACACACACACACATACACACACACACACACACAAAACCTCAAAGGACATTGAACAGTGCCTGCAGTTTTAATTCTGAGAAGGCTGCAAGAATTCTTCAGATTTAACTCTGAGATGGTTGCAAGAATCCTTCAAACACACACTGGAACAGTGTATTTGTTTGTGAGAACTTTTTACGGGTGTTGCCAGTTTTATTTTTCATTTTTATTTTTTAATTGTCAGTTTTATATTTTTATTGGATGATGAAAAAATTTCTGCTTAAAGTCTGATTTCAAAGTGGATTCATGCCAGGAACCATTTTTGGGGAAATACATTCAAACACCTTTTAAGTTAAGCAAAATAAGCCATTCAATATGCAAACTTAAAAAAAACTATATTGTTTTATTAGAGACATAAAAATAGATGCTATAATAGATCTATATAAAAATAGATGCTATAATAGTTGTACCTCTATTAGTATTAAATTACTATGATTTTCATCACGATATAAATGACCAATTTACATCAGATGTGCTACATTTAGCTTTATGGTTTCCTCTTAGTTAAGTTCTGAATTTTAGTGGGAAAAACTAAATACTTGGGGAATTTAACTTATGATTAAGCTTGCTAACTGTCCTATATATTCCCTTTGAAATGCATTGAAATTTGAATGCTTTTATGCAGGTAGAGTAGTCATCTTCCTGTGGTATTAAAGAAAAAAGCAAAGAAAAACTTTACTTCTGTTAAAAAACCTTTATTGTGGCACTAGATTTTAAATGTGTTTTCTAGTAAAACATGCTGGGCATTGGTGCTTCTATTTCAGTCATTTGGAACATAGTACAGAGATGGGACAACTAAATACTGGTGAGACCCAGCTGGTGAAAACTGCATCTCTACACTTCCAGTTATGGGACAATCTCTTACATTTCTAAATTAGTTTCCAATTTGGCATCTTGCCATCTCATGTAATTATGTAAAAATAAAAGGTCCAGTAATGACCAATTTAAACAAGGAATTAAAGGAGTTAAAGAGTATTGTAACAGTCTATCATTTGAATTCTCATAGGGTCTCAGCTCTCATTGAATAACAAGCTACTCCAAAATGTTGTAGTTTTAAAGAATAGTCAATCATTTAGTCCATCCGAGCATGGAAGCTTTTAGTGCTTCTAGTTCAAGACCAGCCTGTGTTATATACTGAGTTTAAGGTCATCCTGTACTACGTGGTAGGACCCTGTCTCCAACAACCAAGTCAAAACAAAGCAAAGCAAAACAATTTATTTAGCTCAAAATTCATTGAATCAGCAATCAGAGGTATGTTGGTAATTGTTTTGGTTTTGGGTAGTTTTCATTTTAGTCATTGATCAACTGTCCTCCGGGGATCTGGCGGCTCTTGGTTTGTGGCACGGGTAACCACATGCTTTTTGTTGCCCAGCAGACTAGTTTAGGCTTCTTAACATGGCAGATGGTGGGAGCAGTTGCAACAGTTCTAAGGAGGGAAATGCAGTGTGCACAGTGCTTTCGAAACTTTTGTTTGCGTCATATTTGCTCACTTCCTATTGGTCAAAATACATCACATGGTTAATCTCAGATTAACAAAGTGTTATGGGAAAGAAATGTACGGCCGGTCTTCAATTTACTGTTCAATTTATTATTACCATTCGATTAAGCAAGGGACGCTTGGTTGTATAATTTTTGCACAAAGCTATTACTATTTTAAAAAATTTTAGAGATGACTCAAGCTGGGAATTTAGCTCAGTGGTTCCGGCGCCTGTCTTGCCAGCGCAAAGGGCCTGGGTTCGATCTTGGTAACTACATACAACAGTATTGGGTATGGAGATTCACACTCACCAGCAATCAGTACCACATACCACATACCATAGTGCCGACATGGTGGCTCACGCTTATAATCCCAGCACTCAGGAGGCAGAAGCAGGAGGATTGTTGTCATGTGAGTTTGAGGCTGAGCTCTGGGCCAGCCTGAACTACAAAGCAAGACCCTGTCTCAAAAAAAAAAAAAAAAAAAAAATTTAGAGATGATTCAAAGATAGGCTCAATGGCAAATTATAGATATGTTCAGATAGAATTAATTCTTCATCTGATAATATTGGGAAGTGATGTTTCAGTTATCACACTTCATGGGTCTTGGAGGGAATTGTGAAGCCTTTGCTTAGTTACTATCGTCTGTATTAGAAAATGCTGAGAAACAGTTCTTCATTTCTAGAACACTTATCTTAGACACTTCAGTGTAATCTATCTATCTTCATGTCTAGAATTTTTGTAAAGATATATATTTTTAGCTTATAGGCTTTATGTATGTATTTAATTACATTAGAAATGACTTTTGGAGGAGGGGTAGTTGTAAAGGTAAGTTGGAATGGATATTGTGTTCTACCCTGGCATAGTGATGCATGCCTATGGTCTCAGCAATCTAGAAAGTTGAGGCAGGAGAATTGAAAGTCAAGGGCCAGTCTAGGCAACTTAGTGAAACCTTGTCACAAAAGAAAATTTGAAAGAGGGTTGGTAATGGGTGTTAGTGAGAAGGTTTTGGGTTCAACTTATAGTAACATGTGCGCACACACACACACACACACACACACAACTGCATTCTAAAAGACTGAGAATTCTTCGTTCAAAGAGCTAAAAGAGCAAGTTCTTATCATTACTTAATGTTAGAGTAAGATCTCTCCCACTATTCATTCTTGGAAAGTCTATTTTGTGTTGTTAGAATTCTTAAGCTATGTAATTTATAAAGCATAAAGATGTATTCCTTATGGCTCAAGAAGGTGGGAAGTTCAAGTTGGAGAGACTGTGTCTGGGGAAGATCCTCTTGCTGCATCATTCTATATCAGAAGTCAGAAGGGCAAGAGGGTGCATGTGAGAGGGGCAAGACGGTCCAAATGCACTCTCTAACAAAACCATTCTTGCTGTAAGAAACCCACACCCTCGACAAGGGGGTTAATGGGATTATTTTGTTCATGAGGGCAGCCTTCATGACCTAGTCACCTCTTCTTATGGCTCCTCTCCCAACTATTTCATTGGGCATCGAGCTTCTAGCATATGAACATTAGAAACACTTTCAAACCATAACAAGCAAGATGTGCTCTCATCTGCAAAAACATACAAGATGCAGCACAGGTTTGCTTCTCAGCATCACATGTTTAAATGAACTCATAAAGATGGGACCCTATTTCGATAAGATTAGTATCCTTAAAAGAAGAGAAAGTGAGGCCGGGGGTTTAGCTCAGTTGTTCTGGCACCTGTCTTGTAAGTGCAAGGGCCTGGGTTCAATCCCCGGTAACCACATAACATACCGGTGTGGAGACTCACGCCCAGCAGCAACCAGTACCACATACCACAGTGCCGGGCGTGGTGGCTCACGCCTGTAATCCCAGCACTCGGGAGGCAGAGGCAGAAAGGTTGCTGTGAGGTGAGTTGGAGGCTGAGCTCAGGACTAGCCTGAACCACAAAGAGAGACCCTGTCTCAAAAAAAGGAGAAGTGATGGAGGTCTCTCCAAGCACCAGAGGAAAGGCTATCAGAGAACTAAGTGAGGGACTGTCATCAAACCAGAATGAGATTCTCTCTGTCTGTCTGTATGTCTCTATCTCTCTCCCTCTTTCTCCTCCTCCTCCCTCTCCCCTCCCCCCTTAGGCCCTTGTATCCCAAGGTAGGCTCAGTGCCACTTGAACTAAATCCCCAGCCCACTAGGTAGATATACTTGTTTTTTGTTTTTTGTTTTTTTAAAAATTCAAATCTGTATTGGTACATTATGAATACACATCATCATTGCCCTGAACATTGAGAGTTTGTACCAGAATATGACATGACTTGATTCTCATTTTTTTCCCCTTTCCTCACCCACCCTGCAGCCAATCACATTGCGACCTGGCTGTATAAATTGCAGCAAAGGGCCGTGGAGACAATCTACTTACGGCATACCTTCTGCTTCTCAGGACTCACTTCTTAGAAACCTTTTCTACTCTTAACCTCTGTTGTTCCTTAGAATTCATTCTTAAATTTCAGAGGACATGAACTCTACAAATCTGATCTTGAGCATGCTAAGAGTTATATTTCTCTCATATCAGTATGATGACCCCAATCTTGACTATTGTCGTAGTGTACACACAATCATCAAGTTTTCAGGAATAGTTTCTTGGTAATAGTAGTAAATTTTGGTCGTGGATGAAATATTCATGACAAATTTTCTTAAGGAAATCTGCACATTTGCACTAGAGTAGCTGTGCTTCTTAATATAGGGTATCAATTCCTGGGCTCTACTCAAAGTTGATGAGTGACTGGTATCTTGAAAATAGTGGAGAATGACAGGTTTATTTGCATAGTTAATAAATTGTCACTTGGTTGATAGGTGTTATTTGATACTATGCCAACAAGCTCTTTCTCCTGAATAAACTTGTGTTGTAATTTGTATTTGTGTAATAGTTGGTTTCCAGAAAGAATCAATATGGTTTTCAAAGGTAACCTCCAGCTGTTCTTTAAAGCTCTTTTAGATTCCATTCTCTTAAAAATCAGTTTGTGTGCTTGGCAGTGACAGTGGGAGTGCCACAATCCATTGGATGACAGTAAGTGTCCCCCTTTCTCCCTCTCTTCCTTTCTTCCAACATGCAAGCTGTTTTTAAACTCTTTCCCTTAGCAGAAGGAAAACATTAATTCAAACACAACCTATGAATATGTTTTTTCAGCCTTCAGTATCTGTACTCTGGAAATGCAGAAGACACAGGTTAACTCTCTCCAGTGGCTATACCAAGGTTGCCAATCCAAACCTGCTGCTCAGTAAACATTCAACCAGGGATTCCCTTGCTTTCCGTCCACTTTTGTCCTCCCAGAACACATCACAGTTTTCTCTAGGAATTTCTCCAAAAGCTCTGTATCTGGTTGAGCTGGTTACAGCAGGGAAAGGTTTCCTCTTATGTAGGTTGGAGTTAGAATGTGTAATAATCTGACAATTCTGTTTGAGAGACTCACCAGTAATCTAAGTGATATATTACATTTCTCTATGACATCCTGGTGACATACTAAGAATTGTAGTTTTGATTTTTTAAATCTTGTTAGTCCTGTCTGTATTTGGCCTGTCTCTTTAGAGTGTATGGATATCTGTTAGCTATTCAATTTAGATAAGGTTCAGAATTTTCCCAATTAAAATTACTTCAAAAATTGGAATGGAGCAAGGGAAGGAAATGTCATAGGATTAATCAAAATGAAACCAGAGTCATTGATAAGATAATCAAGGTAGAAAAAACATAACAAAAATATATTTTATAGAATATATTTTCTTGTATGAGTCTAAGTATCAGATAGCATGATTCAGTTCATCAGTGCATCAGCACATCAAATCCTATATTACACACCTATTTTATTATGAGAGCTCTTTAAGAATATTTATGTGGAATGAAAAACTATAGGAAACAGTATAATCTAGCAAAATGTTCCATCAATAATGTAGCTCTTGATTCTTGGGTTCCTTAAATACCATATCTAAAAATAATATTGAATTTATAATTAAATACATATATGTATATATATATATAAATGAATGAAATACACTAAAATTTTTGTCAGTGATTATTAAAATTTGGTAAACTAGTATCAGATATTTTAAATATTCTCTGAAATGCATTTTTTTTTTGTTTTTTGAGACGGTCTCGCTTTGTAGTTCAGGCTGGCCCTGAGCTCAGCCACCAACTCACATCACAGCAATCCTCCTGCCTCTGCCTCCCATGTGATGGGATTACAGGTGTGAGCCACCACACCCGGCACTGTAGCATGTGGTACTGATTGCTGCTGGGTGTGAGTCTCCATGCCCAGTATTGTTATGTGGTTACCGAGGATCGAACCCAGGTCCTTGCGCTTGCAAGACAGGTGCTGGAACCACTGAGCTAAATCCCTGGCCCAAACACATTTTTAATTTAGAATAGTTTCAGATTTATAAAACTGAAATAATAGTTCTCATATACTCCATATCTGGTTTCTTCTATTAATATCCAATGTTAATATAATACATTTAGCACAATTAATGTTTCTATGCTGTATATAATATTAGTGCTACCATCTTTTGTTTTTGTTTTTGGGTTTTTAAAAAAAATCTTTTTTACTATGTTATGAATACACATCATCATCACATTCAACATTGAGAGTTTGTACCAGAATATGACACGACTCGATTCTCATTTTTTCTCCTTTCCCCTGCCCTGCAACCCCCCACCCCCTA
This sequence comes from Petromus typicus, assembly GCA_004026965.1. NCBI lineage: Eukaryota > Metazoa > Chordata > Mammalia > Rodentia > Petromuridae > Petromus > Petromus typicus. Next base: position 93,687 of record PVIR01000626.1, on the reverse strand, counting down.
TATACCTAATCTTTGTTTCCTTTTTTCTTTATTACTATCATATTCTTTTTTCCTCTTGTTATTTACCCCTACACCCTCTTTCCTTTTAAATATTTTCTCTTTCACAATATCAACTATACATTTGGTAGTTCTGGGAATCAAACTCATGACCTTGTTCTTGCAAGGCAGGTAGCTGTTCCACTGAGATAATCCCCAGCCTGACATATTATTATTATTATTATTATTATTATTATTATTAAATAAAGTTAACGTTTTATTTAGATTGTTCCTTTTAAACTCATTTTTCTGACCCGATATATTTTTTCTGCCCCAAGGCACTGCACAAGTTATCACATTAAATTTAATGATCTTGTCTTCTGAGGCTCCTCCAGACTGGAATAGTTTGCAATGACTTTAAACAATTATATTAACAATTTGAGGAATACTGGCCAAGTATTTTGTAGAATATCACCCAATTTGGATTTCTTTGATGTATTTCTCATGATTAGACTGTAGTTATGGGTTTTTGGAAAGAAGACCACATTTTGTTCTGATCACATTGTATTAAACATAATATTGTCACTATTAGTATTAACCTTGGTCACCTAGCTGAGGTGATGGTAGGTCTCTCCATAGTGACTCCGTCTCCATTTTCCATACTGTTCTCTTTGGAATACAGTCTTTATGTGCAGCCAGCCCTCAGGTGGGAAGACTCCTTAAGGGGTAAAATCTATATATTACTCAGAATTTTGTATGGAAGATTTTCTTAATATATCCTAGTAATTTAATTTATTTGAACATTTATTTATACCATTATTGATTCCTGAATTTTCATTTTGTACTTTGGGCTACAACCCAGTTATGCATTTTGTTGTTCGAATTATTCTAGCTTTGGCCATCTGGAGTTAGATTAATCAGCTCCTGGGCTCCTTTGGCATATAGTTATTACTGAGTTGGTTGGACACCCTCATTTTCTGGAACTACAACTTCCTTTTGGCTCATGTTGTCTACTTTTTGCCCTGACTCTAGAATCAGCCATTTTTCCTTGGAGTAAGTTTCACTTGTTGGAGATCTGGGTATGGATATAGTCATTGCTACTTGGAACTAGCTGTATTTTTTTAATTTTATTTTTTTATTTTAATCTTTATTGGTAATTACATACATGCATCATGATTGCACTCTGTAATGGGGATTTGTACCAGTATAAGACACAACTTAATTCTTATTTTTTCCCCATAGCCTTACCCACCCTACTGCCCCCCATATACATAAAATTTGTTTCCTTATTTTTTGTTATAATCTCATTATTTTTCCCCCTTCACCCAAACTAGCTGTATTTTTGAAGTATGGATTTTCCATGTTATGAGGAAAAAGAGCATAAATAACAGTTGTGGGTTGTTTATACAAATGAAACTCAGAAATTAGTGCAGTTACTTCCAATGTGCCAGCTAGAGAACATAACTGGAGAAAGGCTTTAAATGTGGAAAACCTTCAAGGCAATGAAGACAGATTTTTCTGGGTTGGGATAGAGACTTTTGCTTTGAGAAGTGGCATTCTGTTCTAACCTGCAAGAACTGAATTTCCAAAGACTGGGAGAGTAGAGAGATGGCTATTTCCATGAGATGAGACTCTTATTTCCTACTTGTGTTTTGTGCTCTAAAGGGGCAGAAACTTGCGTGTGTGTCTTATTAAATGTGTGAATGGAAGATACCTCGGGAGAAGACCTTAATACAAAACTTGGAGGAAAGAAGGTAAAGCACAACATGACACCTTCACATAGTCCAGTTAGGCTAGGAAGGGCAATGGACTGAGAGGGAAGGATTTCTTCCATATTCCTCTGGAGTTCATAGCCTGAGTCTATTTATGCTTCTCTGGATATTTATTCCAAAAAACTAATATTTTATTTATCTCTTTTTTAAAAGTAGAAACCAGTTAGCCTAGATTTCTAGAAATATGTCTACATATTTTATCTTAGTTTCATGAGTTTCGTCTTTCTTAGTTGAAAATTTATTGAACAAATATCTAAAGGACAATTAGATATGATTGCTAAAGCTACATAGGTTTAGAAAACTGGACCAAGGTTAGGAGGCTAGGCAGTAAGAGAAATGAAGTTAGTGGAGTGATGCTCTGGTTACTATTCCTCCATAAGATATTATTCTAAAGTGTTCTGGTTCTCAAAATGATCACCTATTTCCTCACAGTTGTGTGGGCATGCTCTTCAATCATGGCTTTCATAGAAGATGTTGCCTGAGAAGCTTATACACCACCAGCAGTCATGGATGCAGGGATCTGAGCATTCAGATGCTCAGCATTCAGCATTCAGATTTTTATTTTTATCTTATTTTATTTATTTATTTATTTTTTTTTTTGAGACAAGGTCTCGCTTTGTGGTTCAGGCTGGCCCTGAGCTCAGCCTCAAACTCACATCACAATCCTCCTGCCTCCAAGTGTTGGGATTATCGGCGTGAGCCACCACATCCGGCACTGTGGTATGTGGTACTGGCTGCTACCGGGCGTGAGTCTCCATGCCCAGTATGGTATGTGGTTACCAGGAAATCGAACCTGGGCCCTTGTGCTTGCAAGACAGGCGCCAGAACCACTGAGCTAACTCCCCGGCCCCATTTTTTTTTAATAGACTGATGAGCATTTAATTCATTTAAATATAGAGCTATGAACAAAAAAATCTGATTTTTAGGATAGGATTGGCTCAGAGGTGGTGATGCTGTCAGTGAGCCAGGAGCTCAGCTAGGCTTGTTTGTCAGCACTTGTGTTTGCACTCTCCAGGACAGTGGTTTCAGAGTGTTAGACCTCAACTATCATGGAGCTTCATCCAGAGCGTGTGTTCTGAGAGTTAGAAAGTTGATCTTATCTAATCTAGCTGCAGAAGTCAGTGTCTTACTCTGTTGTTGTAGGCAATCACAGACCCTCATAAACTGAAAGAAAGGAGATACAGACCTTGCCTCGAGATGGAAGTAGCAGGATATAGTTTGGCAAGTATGTTTTAAATCTTAAATATACATTTTGACCATTTTTAAGTGTGTTCATCTAGTAGTCAGATTTAGATTTTAAATGTCATAGAGAATTTTTTAATTGTCCCATTTTTGAAGCATGATCTAATGTTCAAGTTTGATTCTTAAAAGCAGCAGATGGTTGGGGGTGTGCATGGGACAGAGCTGTGTGTGAGATGGGGAAGCGTACGGCTGGGTCCCCGTTCTGTTGTTTTCTGGATATCTGACCATAGGAAAAATACTTAATTTTTATGTGTCTACATCTTCTCATCTGTAAAATGAGGGCAATAATTAATTAACTCATGCAATTACTGAGCTCCTACTATGAACCAGTTACAAGATTATAGTTAGAATTATACACGATGAGTGCTTGTTACAACAGCCAAGACATGGTTAGAAATCAATAAATGTTTGAACTATTCTAAGAAGTAGTACAGTAATCTTTTGTCAGCACGGTGTGGTTAAAGAAGTAGTTGAAGTTGTGGTTCATCCTGAGCCTCACCCATAGACTGAGGAATGGATAAATATAATGGTTAACAGGGCAGGGGAGAGGCTTCCACAGATAACAACAATCTGCATACAAGGAAGCAGAAGCCCTGAGCAGACTCAGGCAATAATTAGAACAGTAACTTCTGTTGAATCTAGATGGGTTTGTGACTTCCTGGACAGTGGTGGTGAACTCTATGGCATCCATGCAGCAATGGGCTGCTGTCATTGAAAGCTCTAGAAGGTTTGCCCTCACTGGCTTAGACCAACCAAGGACACAGTTATACTTTGACTTCTGCAGCTAGACCAGAAGAGACCAATTTTAACTTAGTGTCTTTGAATGTTTGCTCTAGATGAAGCCATAACTATGTCAGAGGTTGTCTTATTCTGAGACCAGTATAGCATCTACTACCATGGGCTCTGGAACACAGGAAGATTGGAAATGGCTCCAGGCTATGGTAGAGCATGAAGTGTTTGATCACTACATGGGAATGAGATTCAAGACCATGAGGCCTACGTAACAGGTGTCCACTGATGTTATGGTCTGAAATGTGATCTTTTAGACTTCACACATTGAAGCCATAATTCTCAGTACTGTGTTTGGAGGTAAGGCCTTGAAAGTAAAGCAAGATAGTTAGACCTAATCCTAATTCAGTATAGTTGGTATATCTGTAAGAAAGCATACAGAAAGATAATAGAAGTGTATGAACACAGAAGAAAGATGATGCAGATATGTAGTGTAAGGGGATCCATCTGCAGGTGGAAGAGAGAGATTTCAAGATAAATTAAATTTGATAAATTAAATTTGACTCCTCAATCTTGGAGTTCTAGCCTCTGCAACTAAGAATAATAAATTTCTATGTTCAAGACAACCAGTCTATGGTATTTTGATATGGTAATCTTAGCAATGTCATACAGACATTGGGTGAGGATGTAAAGGACAAGTAGAATAAAGGAGATTGTAGAAATTAAAAGAGAAATCTAGGAGCTGGGATTTATAGAGATGTGATATAGAAGTATAAGACCTTAGACCTCATTGGTGGCAAGGATTACGCAGGTAGCAATATAGCCAGTCACTTTAGGATATTAAATATGACTAGATGGTCGGCATCAAAAATGGTTGTTTAGGAAACAGCCCTCTGGCTCTCATATAGGGAAAATATCAATAGGGTCATGCATTAGAAGCTGAGGAAGCAAGGTCCCAGAGGTGGTATACTGGTAGTGATGGGCATGGAGGATCATCAGGGATTTGGTTTAGGCTGGCCGTAGTTTTGGTTTTTTGTAGGGGTTGTGCTTTTTTTCTTGGAAAAAAGTATGATTTTCATTGGTGAGGGGAATTCAAAATAGATAAGTAAAACTGTATGGGAACCAAGAATACATTCATATCTTAATCCAGTTTGGTTGTAAGTTTACCTGCTTGCTTGGTGTTTTCACTCATAATTTTCAAAGGCTACTTGCACATCTCAAGAGACCAATGTTACAGAAACTAGTGCAACTGGAAGTTTTTAATTAAGTGAAAAGTTTCATAGCATGTTTATTGTACTTTCAAAGATGTGTAAAACTAATTAATGTTACATTATTTAACATTAGAAAATTTACCTGGTGATTTATTTGGGTTTATTTCATTGCCTACCTGCCACATTCTCATATGCTGTATATTTCTTTGTTCTTCTATTTATTTGCTCTGCTAGTTACTTACCTTACTTTCCAAGTCAAATTTCTTGGCGTTCAGGCCTATTGTAAAAGAGGTAGAGGACCGTGCGGAAATTATTCTTACTATACTTTGCTCACAACATAGCCAGTAGAGGGCGTCAAGGATTTGTCAGAAGTACAGATTTTGTTAAGACAAAAATATTGCTGTTTTAATTGGTGAACAGTTTCACCCAAAGAATCTGCACTAATGTAAACAACAATGTAAATGTGTTCAAAGCCACCTGTTTCCTCTGTGTAGAGATAATTTTGAGGCTCAGTCAGTACAGATGTACCTTCATTATACATATTAAATAAGAGTTGATCTTATTTTTATCAAAATGATAATTACTGAATTTTGACATTGTTAGGAAAAAAGAAAGTGTTAAATTTTGAAACAAATAGTATGAGTTATGGCTTTGAAATGTTTACATGCAGTTTTTTTTAGTGCCCTTTACTTCACGTCTTTAATATGGGAGACTGGGTAAATGTTCGTAAGGTCTTCCTGATTCATAACACATTAGTTCTCTATCCATGCTGCAGGGAAAGCCACCGCCTGTCTCATAACAAACTCTGGAGGGCACTTCTATCAAATCAGAACTGGGATCGAAAGCACTGCAGTTTCCAACTGCTTTAGATGTTTTCTAATTCTACTTCTCACGCTCAGTCTCTCTCTCTCTCTCTGTTTCCTTCTCTTTGTGTGCTTCTCTCTTTCTGACTTTGCAGTTCACCAAAGCACTTAAAAACCATTATGTACCAGCCTTACAGAGTTTATATGTTTGCCTCGCTCTCTCTGTCTCTCTGGGTCTCTGTCTCTCTCTCTTTCTTTTTGGTGATACTGGGCATTCAACCCAGGTGTGCACACATGCTACACAAGTTCTCTGCCACTGAGTTATACCCATATCCTCCTTAAAACATTTTCATTTTGTGATGGTCTTACCAGGCTGGCCTCAAACTTACAATCTTGATTCCTCAGCCTCCAGGGTAACTGAGATTATAACAATGTACCATTACATCCAGCACTTAGCCTTATTATATATATTATATATATATATATAATATATATATATAATATATATATAATATATATTATATATATATTACAAATTTATACATGATAATATATAATATATATTAATATGTATAATACATGTATATACATTTTTTTTTTGAGACAGGGTCTTGCTTTGTAGTTCAGGCTGGTCCTGAACTCAGCCTCATACTCATAGCAATCCTCCTGCCTCTGCCTCCGGAATGCTGGGATTACAGGTGTGAGCCACCATGCCCGGCACTGTGGTGTGCGGCACTGATTGCTGCTGGGGGTGAATTACCACGGCCAGCATTGTATGTGGTCACTGGGGATCAAACTCAGGACCTTGCGCTTGCTAGGCAGGCACCAGAACCACTGAGCTGAATCTCTGGCTCCATTTAATCATATTTTTGAAGATAAAGAAACAGATTTTTGAGAGGTTAAGAGAATAAATAGTTTCCTGATGCTACTCAACCAATCATTTGGGAATGGAGATTTGAAGACAATAAAAACAATCACAAGAAGATAAATAAAACTAGAAACAATTTTTTTCACTTGTTGAACATAATAACAATCAACAAAAATTGAATGAAAATAAAAAGAAAAGGAAGGAAAACAGCAACAAAAAAAATCTACTTCATGGTGTGTCTTAGCTGTCACCGGCTGATAGAGGGGCAGATAGAGTCCAGATTCATGTTGCTTAATCCCAGCAAGTCAGCAGTAGAATTGTGGTGGAGGTAGATAATCCTGGCAAATCTGGGCTTTTAGTTCATGAAAGTTCAGACTGCTTCTGATTCCTGGCTGTGAGGCTGGGACCCAAGTTTTTCAGCCTGTAACACTCTGAGTGCCTCCTGCCAGCTTAAACTTGGCTCCCTGACCTCCTGTGGGCTTGAACTCGGGTTCACCTCACTCTGACACTTGGAGCCTTGAGATGGAGCCAACCTGCAGCTGCGTGACTTCGGACTTCAGTCGGCCACTTTCTAAAATGGTCCAGCTCAATCATTCTCCCTTGGGGTGTGTCAGAACCTGCAGAACTCACCAGCCATCAGAGTCCGCATTGTCCATGCTCTGTTTCACTGGTGCACTTCTCCGTGGAGGCCTTGAGGTCTCCCATAGTCACTATGCTTCTGCAGGCTTTAGTTGCCCCTCGCACACCAACAGCTGAGGTTCAAGGAGAAAGCACCACCTGCCTCCCCTCTTTTTTCCCTCTGCCACCACCCTCTTCTGTGTTGCAATCTCTCTCTCTCTCCTCTGTCCCTGTGGGCTCTAATTCTCTCTCTTATTCTCTGAGTGCTGGGATTACAGGTGTGAGCCACCACACCCGGCACTGTGGTATGTGGTGCCTGCTGGGTGTGAGTCTCCACACCCAGTATTGTATGTGGTTACTGGGGAATCGAACCCAGGTCCTTGCGCTTGGAAGACAGGCATCAGAACCACTGAGCTAAATCTCTGGCCCTCTAATTCTTGCTTCAGATCCTTGATGGGTCTTAGGGACACACTTCCCTCCTTACATTTCTATATTTCAGTATCTGAACCTCAAATATCAGGGATGTTTCTCGCTATTCACCATTCTTCTTTCCTTCCTTTTTTCCTTCTTTTCTTTCTTCCTTCTTTTCTTTCCTTCCTTCCTTCTTTCCTTGCTTCCTCTTTCTTTCTCTCTCTCTCTTTCTTTCTTTCTTTCTCTCTCTCTTTCTCCTTTCCTGGTGCTGCAAACTGAATCCAGGGCCCGGCAGACAGGCACTCCAAAACTGAGCTATACCCCTGGATGCCTCTTGGCCTTTAAAAACAAAGGACAGGGTTTCAGGACCTGGTCAGTTGACATTTCTGAGTTCAGGTGTTCTTTCTTGCATCTTTTTGAACATCTTTAAGATCTAGGGGTTTTATTATGACAACTAAAGGACTGGTTGTGAAGATATGAAGTTGTGGGATAAAATATACTTATTTATAAGATATTTTATTTAAGCATAAAGGTGCATAGCAAATTATTTAGAAGTATTGGTATAATTTAATGCTGGGTCAGTTATTAGAATGAATCTCTCTGTACAGGGTCACAGGCAAAATCAATGATGAGGTAAGTACTCTGTCCTGGTCCTTGTTCCCTCTTTACATGGCTCTAGTTCCATGTGTCTGCTGCAGGTCCCAAGGAGGATATTCCCATTGTCACTGTCCTTTTGTTCCAGGTTGTTACAAGCAGTGTAGAACTATCGCCATAGGCCTAGGCTGATGAGAATTTTGCACATATGTTCAAGTTGTACTTGCTATGCCTTTTGTGTTTCCTCATTGCTATTTTTCAAATCATGATGTGCAGAAAATGCAGAGGATTTTTCAATTTCTGCCCAAATGATTTTCAATGAGACCTTTCCATGTGAATTTATGACATTTAGAGAGTAATTTCCCGCAGAACCATCATAGCCTAAGAATTATTAGAAAGGCACTATCAATAGGTAAATGCTGGAAGCAGCCTATATACTCACGAACAAATAATTGGATAAAGAAAATGTGGAATCTGTATATAATGTAATACTACTTGGTTATTAAGAATGACATTTTTGAGACATTTGTAGGAAAATGGATGCACTTGGAAAATATAATGTTGAGTGACATAAACCAGACATACAAGCTTCACTACCATATGGTCTCTGTCATTTGATTTAGGCAAAACACGTACAAAGAAAATGATAAAGATAGATAAGGAAACAGATCTCTTGCAGTAGAGATGGAGTTCAAGGGAACAAGGATGGAAGGTAAAGCGGAGGGAAAGAGGAAATAAGATGTGTAAAGATGTTCTGAGTACAGGAACCTAGTAACCACAATTAATGTAAACTACATGCTGTAGCATGAACAAAAGAGTAAGACAAATAATATCAACAGTATTACAAAGGGAATGGGGAGGTGGAGGAGGAGGGGAGGGGAAGGAAGAGGAAGGATATTTTAAAAATAAATGCACTATCTTAGATTTAGGTTTCATAGGGTTTATACTTGGATTATCTGACTTATTTATTGTACCATGTTTACAGATATCTCGGAACCTAGTATGAAGCCACAGCAAATACTCAGTTAATCTTTATGAACTCAAAACCAGAATGATATTATCTTCCAACCTCTCCTCTTTCCATTGATATATTCTTGCTTTTTTATATCGTTGTTCTTCCACCTCTTTTTATTTTTTCGAATAAAAGTTTTCATAATCTATGTAGAACAGATGTTCAATCAGTTTTGATTACCAAACACCATGAACATCTATCAAACCCTCCCAAGGCTGTTATTTTGATGTCATCATCATGCCTTGGTGCTTTCCATCTTTTAAAAAAATTAAATATTTGACAGCTCTTCTTTCACAGGGGAAGGTAATAGCATCACTTCTTACCTGGTTCTGTCCTAAACTTCTTTTTTTTAATCTTTATTGGTACATTAAATATACACATCATGATTGCACTCCATAATGGGGACTTGTACCAGTATAAGACACAAATTAATTCTCATTTTTTTCCCATAGCCCCACCCACCCTACCACACCACCATATACATAAAATTTGTTTCCTTACTTTTTTGTTACAATCTCAACATTGTCCCCTTTCACCTTATTTTACATTGAGCATTTTCTATTTCACAATATATAACATACAATGCTAGGACTCATTTACATCTTAATTTTCTCATACCAGAGAAAAGATGCGACATGTACCTATCTGTGACCTATTTATTTCACTTATGAGGATATCCTCAAGGTATGTCCATTTAAGTAGAAATGATTCAAACTTATCATTTTTTATGGCAGAGTGTCCTAAACTTCTTAACGACTGTAATGAAGGTGTCCATTTCAATTAAAGTCAACAAATATATCTATGAGAAAATTGAATGCTACCATTTCCACCTCCATCCATGCAGGATGCTTCCAGCGAGCTAATAGATTACTTTTTCCTGAAGCGATTTTTACTTATATTGATTCCCATCAATTCTGAAGGAATTAATTCAAAGCCATTTTTATGGTAAAGCTGAAACCTGACGAGTATTCTCCAGCATGTGGTTTACAGGCGGGGAGGAGGTCCTCTGGTTAATTTAAGGATCAAAAGAGTATGAAATGTCCTCTTTCCCCTTGAAGTGTTTCTTCTTACTGTCACCTGCCTGAGATTCCATCACACAATCTCACTCCTTATTTGAGGACATGTAAAGTAGACACTATGCTTGTTTCACTCCAGTGTAGGAAAAACTCTCTGATTTACAAACTAATGAAGGTCTAAAAATGTTTCCACAATTTCCCTTTAATTCTAAGACTGAGGTGACTTAGGAAAGACTATTTACTATCTTTGGAAGCTTTTCAATTTTTGGAAGCATTAACACTACACATCTTCCTCCATGCCAGTAGATACTTTATTTGTCATTTTCTTAATTATCTATGCATGTCATAGGCATGCCTTGGCCTTCACTAATGTGATGCCTGTCTGTGTTTGCTAGTCCAAGTTTTACTTTGGTGTTGGGAAAATTCATATTGGCTTTGACCTTTGAAACCATCCGTGTGCAGGGAAACTTCATAAAATCATATTTACCACATTTATGCTTGCCTTCTAAGTTCTCAAATCACTGTTAATTTACCCCTGAATAATCAGGCTTTCTAGGAAGCCTAGAATATCACCATATGCATGATGATATGTCCAAATTTCTCAGCAGGTGGTGATATTGGTGTTTTAGGGAAGGCAATCTTTTACTGAGTGGAACTGACTTGTACATCATGGGTATTAGCCGCTGATTTCTACACTAAATCCTGTTACTTTTTCCTCTGGAAATAACAAAAATGCTCACACATAAAATGCCCCCAAATACCTTTTAAAACTACTGTGTGGTGCTCATTTTTCCATTTTAGTAATGACTTTTCCTTTTTTCTTGATGATTACCTTTGATAATTTACAAAGACTATTTTCACATAATGGTTGTCATTTTTTCTGCACCTTTAATTAAAAAAATTGCCTTTACATGTACTTCTGTTATATCCATATACTTCTCTTTACTAAATTCTCTGCTATTTCCACTGGTTGTGTAAATGCACTGAATAATAAAGGCAAAAGTTGAATGTAGGAGACTCTAAGAACTAAGAAAATGCAACAAACTCATATTAGTAGACTAAAACCTGTGTGATTTTAAAAACTGAAATACTTTGTTCTGGCAGCCCACCTTATTAATAGAACTTGTTCAGAAGTTTAACCTATATTTAGTCATCACAATTTTCAAACTGAAGCTCTTTAATCTAGGAGCCTATACTGTTATCCAAAGCAGACAGGGGCAGCAGTGCAAATAGGAGTCTTATTATCACTGGTTATAACTAAAAAGTATGCCAGATCTATCAGGGGATGACTTATATTCAAGAACTCATTCAAGAAAAAGACAAACAGAGCTGGGCATACTGCTGTACATGTGTAGTCCCAACTTCTTGGGAGGCTGGAGCACGAAGATTTCAACTCAAGAGCTGGAGGCCAACGCGGGCAACATAGCATGACTTTGTCTAAAAAAAAAGCAAACAAAACAAAACAAAAATGGAAGTTCTAATTTATATTAGAAATAATTGATGTACTACTCCTAGGGTATACTTTTAACAAGTTCTTATCATAGAAAAAAATGACAGTAAATCTTCTAAGACATTGTTAACATCCCCTGAATTTAAAGGGTTTATAGTAGTCAACAGCAGCTGGCACTATTGGTGACATGAGCAAACCAAGCAATAGATCTCTTTTTTAATAAGTGTGGCTGATAGTAGGAAATATATGGCACTACTTTGTTCATGGTAGAGGCAGCTGTGAAGGAAATTTATTTAATTAGTAAATTGTAAATGGGTGAGTGAAAATGTGCAAGTGAAAATCACTTATGTATCTGTGTTTTGCATTTTATTTATTCTTAAAAATGTAGAACTCGTATATGGGGGGGTGGTAGGGTGGGTAGGGCTATGGGAAAAAATGAGAATTAAGTTGTATCTTATACTGGTACAAATCCCCAATTATAGAGTGCAATCATGATGTGTATATTTAATGTACCAATAAAGATAAAATTAAAAAAATATGTAGAACTCTTTAAAAAATTTTAAAAAAATTGTAGACCTCTTATAGGTGTCAAAATCATAATATTGAAAGTTGATACATGAAGAATGATTAAAAGTGATGTGAGTTGGCCTTATCCTTTCTAGATATAACAGACATGATACATATTGCATTTTCTGCTTATTTGTTTGTTTGTTTTTTTGAGACAAGGTCTCACTTTGTAATTCAGGCTGGCCCTGAGCTCAGCCTCAAACTCACATCACAGCAATCCTCCTACCTCTGCCTCCCAAGTGCTGGGATTACAGGTGTGAGCCACCACACCCGGCACTGTGGTATGTGGTAATGATTGCTGCTGGGCGTGAGTCTCCAGGCCCAGGATGGTATGTGGTTATCGGGGATCGAACCCTGGCCCTTGCGCTTGCAAGACAGGCACCGGAACCACTGAGTTAAATCCCCAGCCCACATATTGGATTTGTACCATAGATATGAACCCAGTTAAGTCACTTATAATTGAAATGTCATCCTCCCACTACACAAATCACCACTAGCTAGGCACCCTTCCAACCTTCTCTGTATTGTGGCAGGGATGTCTCTGCCCACTTGTTCCCATTATCTCCTTCCTTCCTTTGGTCTAAGGTCTCACCCTTACTGTCGGAAGGCCTGTTTGTTCTTCACTCGTTTCTCTTCTTGAGTCCCCAGACACCCTGCAGAGCAGAATCTCCTACTCATTCTGGGGCAACAACCCACCACATGAGAGAGATAGTTGGGAGAACTGTTGACTTTCTTTTTTAAAAGCCACTATATCTGAGTGTCTCCATTTGTGATAGTATGCAGTGAGAAATCCATTTTTTTTCCACTCTGAAGTGATCACCACCTTTTTGGGAGTGAAGTACAAAGTGAAAATAACAGGAAGAATTTTTAAGGAAAAAAGAAGTCAGTGTTTCACTATGGAATATTAGAACTTTGATTTTCTCCCTGAAAGAAACCAGCATTTTTTCTTTTCTTTTCTTTTTTCTCCTTCTTTCTTTTTTTGGAGACAGGATCTTGCTTGGTAGTTCAGGGTGATCCTGAGCTCACAGTGCAGCCCAGATGAGCCTGGAACTCATAGGAATCCTCCTCCTCTGCCACCTGAGTGCTGGAATTAAAGGCATGAGCCACCATGCCTGGCACTGTGGTGTGTGGTACCAATTCCTGGTGGGTATGCGTCCCCATGCCCAGCATTGTATGTGCTTACCTGGGATTGAACTCTGGACCTTGAATTTGCAAGGCAGGTGCCGGAATCACTAAGCTAAATCACCGGCCCAAAGTTAGCATGTTTATATTTTCTTTTTTCCAGGAATTTTATTCCACTTATGTTAACAGACATTTATTAAGCACCTACTGTGTTTGAGACATTAGGAATTTGTAGGGACACAAAGGGGAAATAGACACAGTTCCTGCTCTCAAGGAGCTCACACTCTACTGGAGAAAACAGCAAATACACAAATACACTGGAAGATTGCATATAACAACAAGTAATGTGAGGTTGTCTGGGGAATAAAGTGACAAGAGGGGATCAGATGGCAAAAGATGAAAAACCAGTAGAAAGTGAGACAAAGAGGCAGAGGAGTGCAATAATAATTGAAGGAATTTAAGGGAGAAAGTTGGGGAGGAGGAGACAGGAGCTTGATGGGAGGTACAGCTAGAGAAAGTTGATCTTAGTGTCCAAAACACAAGCCAAGTTATATGAGATTAAAACTGCCAGGGTGGGATAAGAGCAAGCTTGCCGAAAAGCTGAGAGGGCACAGAGTTAAGGGAGAAAAACACAGACTAGGGGAGGGGAAAAGGCATATCACCATCTTCTCAGTAAACAACAAAGAATGAAGAGTTGGGGGAGGCTCTGGGTGAGAGGTGAGGTGCAGAGGCCGAGGACTGTCTACTTAGGAGGCCATGATGACAAAGGGAAAGCCATTTTGTCTCAGGCCCACTCGTATCCTGAGTCCACCAAAAAGACCTTGAGTTCCCCGAATATACCTATGTAAAAATGTGCCTGTGTGCCTACTCTCCAGAAAGACCTCCTGGTGTCCTTGTAACTGCTTTGCAGAAATAGGTCAGAAAGGCTCTGACTATTCTGTATAATGTCCTTATTAATGTGCTATAGAGACAAGGTAGAAATGCCCCTAACCAAAATAATCTCTCTTCTGTACTTCTGCTTGCCTGCTTCTTGCTTGTGTCCCCTATAAAAGGCCCCTAACTCTGAGTCAGGCCACCTCTCTAAGTCCAGCACCTGGAGGGTGCTCTCTAGACAGACTAATAAAGGTCTGCTTTGACATTTAACTTTTGTCCAGTGCGTTCTTTCTAGGGTAATCCTCACTGCAGCCTACTCCTTGGAGTGTTTGGTGAGACCCTGGGTCTCACAAGACTATACAAGAATCTCTAAACTTTCGTCCTCCTGTTAGCATTCTGGAGTTTGTAGTGGTAAGGTTCTCTGTGGATTTCAACCATCACTCTAGGTTGAGGGAGACTGAGTCAGACCACTCTCAGATGCCTTAGGTCCTACTATTACAGATAACTAAGTTAGGCAGAAGTATCATAGGCGGCCAGACAGGGCTAGCCCCTCAAGTGAGTTAGGACAAAGGTAAAATATGTTACAAAATCTTGGAAACAACCAAAATGTACATCAACAGGAGACTGGATAAAGAAGATGTGGTTCTTTTATAGAATGGAGTATTATTCTGCCATTAAAAATGTTAAGATTGAGTCATTCATACTCAAATGGATGTACCTTCAGGACACCCTAATAAGTGAAATAAATAGATCCTTTTCTCTGGTATTATAAAATGAAGATGTAAATGAGTTCTAGTACATATAGTTGATATTGTGAAATAGAAAATATTTAAAAGGAAAGAGGTGTAGGGGTAAGTAATGAGGGAAAAAAGAATGTGATAGTAATAAAAAAGGAAACAAAGCTTATGTATATAGGGATTGGGGGGTTGCAGGGTGGGTGGGGGAAGGCAAAAAATGAGAATCAAGTCATGTCATATTCTGGTACAAACTCTCAATGTTGAATGCAATGATGATGTGTAGTCATAATGTACCCATAAGGTATTTACTTTAACTTGCTTCATTTCTGAGAGGCACTTAAAAAAACTACATTACAAAGGTAGCTAGAGATACATCCATTGGAGACCAGATCTCAAGATAAAGACAAAATGACCCAGCCTTCATACTTCCCTACAGGACAAAATAAGGGGTAAATCCTGGACTAATGAAGTCTAGATGGACATCATTTCCTCCTGTGGGTGACCAAGACTTTCTCCAGACCCATCAGTTCCTACAAAAGTCTTTGCTTTTTCCATGTGCACTTGTTACATGACTCTTCCCCACCCCTAATGGCTCTGTTACCTTAGGAACTACTTGTAACCTTACTGGTTATCATAGCATTAACCCACATTGTACACAGATGATTTTTTACTCCATAAAACTTCCCTGAAAAGTGGGATCCTCATTTACCCATGTGGGACTCATTCGTGCCTCTCAGGAACTCTCTTCTCAATAAATATTTCCTGCTCAGCCTCTATGGCTCTTAGAATTCCTTGTTCAATTTTAGAGAACATGAACTCAGTGTATGAGACACCTAACAGACTGGGAATTGTACTGTTTCCTTATGTCACTGGGAGATGCTGTTTCTTCTCTTCTATCCTCCCTGTAACACCACCTGTGTTCTCCTGGCCCATGTTGCTGTTGCACACAGAAGCCGCAGGAATTCCGAGAGGCACTATTTCATACTCGTTTCTTGATAGATCATCTTTTCTGTAAGCAGGCTTTTTATTTCTTCCCAAATAGATGACTAGTGATTTAATGAGTATCAAGCTCCAGTAAAATTCTTCATTTGATTTCCCCATTAAGCTTCTTAGAAAAGCATCCCAAATGTTAAATTCCCACCTGAATCTTGCTGGAGTGACAGCGTATGGGGAGTAGCTGGAATGTTTTGAATAGGAGGAGGCTCAATGTGCCTGTTAGCAACATAATGACAAAAGTAGTTTAAATGATTTCTTATCGGTTTATATTTCATATTCATAGTAAAAGAATGTAGAAAGTGCTAGCACATTCATGATATATTCTTTTTAGAGAATGAAGAAGTTTATTGTGAGCAGAAAACAACATGGCGGCTGTACTCTTTACTAGAAAAGAGTAGGCTATCCGCAGTGAGTGCTAGAGGTAAGAGATTGGAGCTTAGGTGTGCAAGCAGAGATGACACGATGTCATTTTCTTTTATTCTTTGTGAATAACACTGTTCCCAGTGGAATATGTTGCATACTAGGATTTAATGCCACAGGAGGGAAAATTACCAGATATTTGATTTATGAGCCATAAGATATTTTGTAAATAAAAATTTGGGGGCGTCATTTAATTCCAGGGTTAACCGAAATAGCTAGAAAAAGCATTAAAGGTATTTACTATTTATCTTTATAATTATTTCTATATAATTTCTGTTTTATGATAATATTTATTTGAAATTATGTACCACAGATACCACCAGAGGTAGGAAACAGTACACCAAATAACAAGCCTCAAACAAAATAGGACAAAACAAAGAAATAAATGAATCTCACATACTTCAAACTCTCCTGAACCAAATAAAGAATTATTGAGTTGCATCCCTTACCCCCTTGACCTTGAGAGGCTCTGGTAGAAGTCATGCCTTTTGGCTTTTTACAATCTAAGTATGATCTCGGCATCGAATGAGCTTTTTAAAAGCCAGCTTAAAGTCTTCATTAAAACTCGTGTACAGCAATGGGTTGATGAGAGAATTAACATAACCAAGCCATGTCAAGAAATCACCCACTTCCGAGGACACAGTGTAAATGCTCAGGCCTACTATTAACTCTTTGATGAAAAAAGGAAGCCAAGACAAAATGAATGCACCCAGAATCAGTCCGAGGATGCGGGCTGCCTTGCGTTCCCTGGTGCTGGAGATCTGCTGGCGTTCTCCAGGGTGATCGAGGTCATTGTCAAAGGGCGAGACCCGGATGGAAGGATGGATCTTTTCAAACTCTGTGGTAGGGTCTGACGTGGAGAAGTCAGACACACAGAACGTCTGTGTAAGTTTACAACTTGCAAAAGAATTCTGGCTATCTGTGCTTCTGTTGCTTAAATGCCGGCTTGATCCCCTTTTCTGGTAAAGACTCTTGGCTGCGTGGTAAATCCGGTAATAGAGAATCAGGATCAGAGTCAGAGGGATATAAAATGCCCCGAGTGTTGAGTAAATGGTGTAGATGACGTGGTCATGCTGGATCGTGCACTGGCTGGGAGGTGGGCTGAGTTGGCGGTGGCTCCTCCAGAACAGAGGGGGCATGGAGATGAAGATAGAGATGGTCCAGACCGTGAGTATCATCAGGCCAGCCCTCTTGGCTGTCCTTTTCCGGGCATATTCAATAGCGTTGGTGATGGCCCAGTACCTGTCCAGTGCGATCACACAGAGGTGGAGGATGGAGCAGGTGCAGCAGGTCATATCCACACTCAGCCACACCTCGCAGACAAAGTACCCGAGCCTCCAGCTGTCCATGACGATGTACATGATGCTCAGAGGCATGACGAGCACTGCCACCAGGAGGTCCGTCACAGCCAGCGAGCAGATCAGGTAGTTGGCAGGCTGGTGGAGCTTCTTGGTGGTGCAGATGGCCATGATCACAGCAGAGTTCAGTAACATGGTTAGTGTGGTGATCACCACCAGAGTCATGCAAATGAGCATCTTCTCTGTGAAGGTCTTGGGCCTTCCAGCCACACTGGCTTCCGTGGTACAGTTTGTGAGGTTCATGTTGCTCTGGTTTCAGTCTACACTGTGGAGAAGCTGTTGGTTATTTCCTTCTGTGGAAAGTTGTGTATCCTTGAAAGTCTCTCATTTGTAAGAAGGCTATAATTTCTTCATTTACATAGTATCATGTCCTATTTTTTTTGTTGATAAAGGTAAAAGCCGCGTATTTCTTCTAAATGGAGAGTTCCTGCAAAATATGCTATTGGTTAATGAATGAAAAACAACATTTTCCTGGAAATTATAATCACATTTTAGAATTCATAAAATAATATGAATTTTAGGTATAATTCATTTTCCCTGTCTGCAATTTGAGCTCATCTTCACATTCTTTCTTTTTTTTTTCTTTAAGACTGAGTCTCACTTACATTATTTCTTAAGGATAATTTTTCTTGAGGTAAGGTCCTAAACTCATTCTGATCAACATATTCCCAAATGTTAAGTCTATTTGGCCACCTGAGTGAGTTTCTTATTTATAGTTCCTCTTTTACATATATCTACACATAAAGAACCTTTTATATTAAAACATATGTTCACATTACAGGCCTTTAAAAGATCTGGTTCCACTACGTTAAAGAGAAAAAACTATATTGCTTATCAACGACAGGCTTCAAGTGAGATTTTAAGCTTTCACAGCAAATATTCAAAGGGAAAGGTATATTAGTATCACAAAGGATTGTACAATTTCATTTAATTGCTTCTGACACTTACAAAACCCCCTGTGACTTTTTTTGGATAAGAAAGCTTAGAATATCACTTTGATATTGGTGGGAAATGGTTCTTGCTGTGATACAATAAATCAACTGTGAGAAGGCACCATCACCAAGCCAGTTACTGTGGCTATGATGTCGTGCACTTGTCAAGAGGTTACTGTGTATAAGACGATGGGTTTGATTCACAGTACTGCAAAAACAAACAGCTGAATTCCTCCCGAGGAGAACTGAGAAAAGGTAGTTGGATATTATCAATGCGTGTTGAATGCATATGTGGAAGCATATTGAACTTCATAAACATGCATGATTAATACAAGTTAATAAGATACAAAGATTACAAAATACATAATGATGAAAATTTAAAGATGTTTAATGACAGTTCACATTTTTGTTGCATGTACATATGCATGTATGTATCTGTTTCCCAGAGAGATGTGACAGAGCTGGTTAGCTAGCTCAGATAGTGACATTTGTAAATAAAAGTAATGCATTCATGAGAACCAGGCAATCAAAATCTGAATGGGAATATCAGAAGCTGATGGCAGCTGGAAAGAAGGCTAATTACATTTTAAAATTTGATTTCACATAAAAACTCGGTACTTTAGGAATGTTGAAGACCCAATTCAAAAACAGGTATCTGAAAGGAACAGACACTTTTCAGAGGAAGAAGTAAGAGCAGCTAAGAAGCATATGAAGAAATGCTCAATATCACTGGTCATTTGAGAGATGCAGATGAAAACAACACTGAGGTTTCATCTCACTCCACAAAGAATGGCTGCTATGGTGAAATTAACCAGCAATTCTGGCGAGGCTGTGGGGTGAAAGGAACTCTTCTCCATTGTTGGTAGGAATGTAGACTGGTGCAACCTTTGTGGAGATCAGTGTGGAGATTCCTCAAAAATCTTGGATTAGAGATCCCATTTGACCCTACTATTTTCCTTGACCCTACAATTCTTTATATGAAAGAATTAAAAGATTCATATCACAGTGACAAATGTTCACCCATGTCTATAGCAGCTCAATTTGTGATAGCTAAATCTTGCAAACAACCCAAATACTCATTAATGGGAGACTGTATAAAGAAAATGTGGTTCTTTTATAGAATGGAGGAGTATTACTCTGCTATAAAGAATGGTAAGTTTGAGTCATTTCTACGCAAATGGACATACCTTGAGGACACACTCATAAGTGAAGTAAATAGATCACAAATGTGTAAATACCATATCTTTTCTCTGGTATGAGAAACTGAAGACATAAATGAGTTCTAGAATGTATGATAGATACTGTGAAACAGAAAATATTCAAATGGTAAAGAAAGGTATGAGTATATAATGTGGGGGGAAATGTAATAAAAAAAAGAAACAAAGCTTATGTATATAGAGGGTAGAGGTTAAAGGGTGGACAGGGGAATGGGGAAAATGAGAATTAAATTGTGCAATATACTGGTACAAGTTTTTAATGTGGATTGTGATCATGACATGTATACAAAATGTACTAACAGAATCAATTAATTTTAAAAAAGAACTGATATAGCTTGATGTCCATCAGGTTTAACAGATACAATAATTTTAGCAATGGATGAAGGCAGGAGCAGTGAAGTACATATTAACAAGGGGTAAATGTGAGTTAGAGAGTCTGAATGGGTTTGTGACTAATCATGATGTGTATATTTAATGTACCAATAAAGATTAAAAAAAATTTAGCCATGTATATCATTTCTCCTGTTCACCAAGCAAAAACCAAGAGGAGAGGGAGATGGGAGCCATTTATCTTTAACATACAGGGAGTAAAGTGACAATGATTTCATTAAAGAGCATAGATATGGCAATTGTTTTAAGACATTTTGTATCTTTTTGCGAATACATGATATTCTTTCTATTGGACCTTTCCATTATCTTCAGTGTTTCTGTGGATATACCTACTTGTGGATGTTTTTTGGTTCTTTAATGGAGCTTGTTCTACCAACAATACCTTCTTTCTTGTAGACCGAATGTTTTCTTCTGCTGTGCCACCACTGAAAGAGGATAGGATTTGGGGTCTGATGAGCATGGCTTCTGATTGGGTAGACTGCTGACCCCTGCTTGGGTCGGCCTCTCTACATTTTCCTTTGTTCCATGGATTTATTTCTCTATTTAGACCATAATCTCTTGAACGTATTAATCCTTGCTTATGTTTTCTTGGGTTCTTGAAGTTTGTTGGGTGAAGTAATTCTTAGTAAAAAGACTTTTTCAATACAATGGTAAGGTTAATAGAATTGAGAGAAATATGGAAACAAGATGGAAAAATGTAGAAATTTCATTTTATAGTAAAGGCAATTAGGAACTGTAGTTTTAAAAGCATTATTTTTTTAAATTGAAATCTTTATTGGTATATTACATATACACATCATGATTGCACTCTACAATGGGAATTTGTACCAGTATAAGACACAACTTAATTCTCATTTTTTCCCATAGCCCTACCCACCCTACCACCCCCTCATATACATAAAATTTGTTTCCTTTCTTTGTTGTTATAATCTCATTATTTAAAAGCATTATATAAGGAACATCAGGAGTAATTCAACTAAAATGTTCTCTTTACTTATATCCCCTAATGCCTAGCTATTTTTCTAACCACACCATTTTCTCCCTTTTGTGATTTTCATCATCCTTAGCGTAGTATACATTTATAGTGGATAGGATATATGTCCAATTTATGTCTTCATCTCTTATGAAACTGTCAAAGATATTTCAGTCTCAGTTGTTGCATTCTCATATTTTTAATGTTTATTTTGTGCTTATATCTTTCAGATTAGGAATTTGTGTTTTTGTATTTTCAGTCATTGCAAACAGCCTGCACATATCCAGACTGCCATCTTTTATATTTTTAATTAAACAATATATCTTGATGTTTGATCCATGACAATACATAACATATTCAGGTAGTCGAGATTAGGTCCAGGAAGACCTCAGTGTGTGCAAATTAGATACTGAACAGATTTGAGAACGAAGTCCTGAGTTGTTTTCTGCTGAAAGACAAGGGAAGTAGAGAGGATCCAGGAAGCCAGAGAGGAAAGCCTATTGAAGTAAAAGAGAAGAATGAGAGACATTTTATTCTAAGACCCCATGTGGAGAAAGCCGATAGAGCAAGCAATGATCAACTGTGTAAATAGTGCTGTCAGGCATGTGTGACGGGAACTTGAGCATTGAATTGGGCGATATAGTTACATCAGTGACCTTCACAAGAGCAGTTGGTGAAGTGATGGAGATGAAAGGCTGAATGTAATAGTTTAAGGGAAGACTGGGAAAAAATCAAATAGAAAGTGAAGAAGAATGCTTCAAGAGTTTCGCTAAAAAACAGTTTAGATATAAGGCAATAACTGTATGAGGAGGGGATGTGTTGTCAAAACCGTTACCTATTAAAATGATCTTTCATAACTGGGGTGTTCAGTTTTTCCTATTACTGTACTAGCTAGCCTTCATATTGAGACAGACAGCATTTTGGGACCAAGTGAAATAGAATCAGGAAAGAACACAAAGGTAGTGAAGAGGAAGATCAGTAAGACTCAGTAAGTGGGGTCTGGAGGCACCAGGTAAGTACAGAATTCCTCAAGCATTTAGATTGTTTTGGGGGGCAGTGAAGCAATCAAAGATAGCAGACACATTTAAGAAATGATCTGATGCAATTGTCTTGGGTTGGTTTTGCCATCTTACAAAAATAATATGTTTTTTTAGAACCAGTACCAACTCCTTAGCATTAGTATTATTCTAATTAGAAAAGTTCTGGTTAAATAGTGTCTGAACAGCTCTTCAGGCGCTTGAGCTTTTTACATAGCGCTGGGAAGGGACTATGATAACACTTAAAGCAAAATATGTTCTGCTGAACTGATCCAACTGCTAATATCAACACGCTAAGCTTTTATTAGTGCACTGGAGTAGAAAATTAACTGTAGTAATAACAAATAAAAATAAATACATCCTACTCAGAAGTTGACGCTGGGATTTCCTAGGGATTTGTTAATTTTGTGCTTTAATTATGGCTTGGGAAATACCAGTGCAGTCTATGACCACAAACAAATGTTTTTCATTCAGATTGTGAACAGGAGAGAAACATTCTAAACAAAATTGATCAAGGCATACTGCTTCCTATTTACTAGCACTCTGCAGAACTCTGATTTATACTATCCCAGTGAAGGTCAGAGCAGCAAGAGCTCCAATCACACAGACTCTAGATATTAGTAGACATAAGCATGTTATCCTTCAGAGATGTCATTCTTCCCAGGAAAAAGAGAGCAACAAGAATGTCTTGCTCATCCAGGAGGACTTTCCAAAGCATCCAGTATTATCTAGAGGGATAGGTCAGTTGCTACTCATCTTAAAAGTTCTGAGAGAAGATTTGTATATTTTGGGTCAAGTTCTTTCATTAGAAAAATAAACGTACCACATAGATTCTATTTTACTTCATTCTTCAAAGTATACTGGAGTCAGAAGTTTTAAACAGGCAGTTGCAGAGTGGCTACATGCTTGACTCTAAACACCGGCTCTATTACTGATCAGATGCAGTGTAATTCCAAGCAAGTTCTTTAGCCCATTTGTCTACTTTCATAGCTAATTTTCTCTCCTTTAGGGAGCAATGATGCATTCCTCATCAGATGAGGTACTTTGAAGATTAAATAAATTAACACAAAAAGAAGGTTTACAATATGATTACTACACAGTGCTATGTATTTGTCTATTTGTTATAGGGATTTTCTCAGGAATATTTTTTGCATTGGGTTACAGATAAATTCCAATTGAAAAACAATGAAGTATGATAGAGATTTATATTCTTCATAACTCAACCTAATGCCTGACTAAGCTACTTCTTTCTTTTTTGTTTTTTCTTATTAAATCTTTATTGGTACATTACATATACACATCATGATTGCACTCAACAACGAGAATTTGTACCAGTATATGACACAACTTATTACTCATTTTTTCCCATAGCCCTACCCACCCTGCCACCCCACCCCTACATACATAAATTTTGTTTTTCTTTTTTATCATAATCTCATTATTTCCCCCCTTCGCCCCATTTTGCTTTGAGTATTTTCTATTTCACAATATATAACATACATTCTAGAACTCATTTACATCTTTATTTTCTCATACTGGAGAAAAGATGCGATATTTACACATTTGTGACCTATTTCTTTCACTTATGAGGATGTCCTCAAGGTATGTCCATTTAAGTATAAATGAATCAAACATCATTTTTTATGATAGAGTAATACTCCATTCGGTAGAAGAACCACAGCTTTTTTGTCCAGCCTCCAGTTGATAGACATTTTGGTTGTTTCCAAGATTTAGCAATCACAAACTGAGCTACTATATACATGGGTGCACATATGTCACTGTGATATGAATCTTTTAATTCTTTTGTGTATATGCCTAGCAGAGCAATGGCAGGGTCAAATGGGACCTCCAATCCTAGCTTTTTGAGGAATCTCCAAACTGATCTCCACAGGGGTTGTACGAGTCTATATTCCCACCAACAGTGGAGAAGGATTACTTCTTCTCCACAGCCTTGCCAACATTTGTTGCTGGCTGATTCTGAAATAGCAGTCATTCTTTGTGGAGTGAGATGAAATCTTAACATTGTTTTGATTTGCATCTCTCGAATGACTTCTGATGTTGAACATTTCTTCATATGTTTCTTAGCTGCTTTTATTTCTTCCTCTGAAAAGTGACTGTTCATTTCAGATGCCCATTTTTGAACTGGGTCTTTAAACTTGGGTGGATTGATTTTTTAAAAGCCCTTTATATATTCTTTTTTTTTTTTTTAGGTTTTTCTTGAGACAGGGTCTCTCTTTGTAGTTCAGGCTGGCACTGAGCTCAGCCTCAAACTCACATCACAGCAATCCTCCTGCCTCTTCCTTCTGAGTTCTCGGCTTACAGGCATGAGCCACCATGCCTGGCACTGTGGTACGTGGTACTGATTGCTGGTGGGGTGAGTCTCCATGCCCAGTATTGTTATGTGGTTACTGGGGATCGAACCCGGGCCCTTGAGCTTGCAAAACAGGCACTGGAACCACTGAGCTATATCCCCAGCCCTAAAGCCCTTTATGTATTCTTATACTTTTCACTTTAATAGTCTTCTTCCCCCAGATCTCAGCAAGATTACTCAGGGTCAAGGTGATGGAGTTGAGTGTGAGAAGCACAGATCTTAGATGAGTGACTTGTACAGAGAAGTTCCTGGTAAAATATTTACTTCTTGTCTCATATAGTTCTTTCATGTAGAAGGTACCTTCCTAATATAGACAGGGAATTTCCTAAAGTTGGAAAACCATGCCTAAGGCCCCATATCCTAGCCACATCATGCATTCACTTGTTCCTGAAATATGGAGTATGCAGCAAGTTTTCAGAACTGCTGGCCTGTTTTGTGAAGTCCTAGGACTTTTTAAATTTCTCTATATTTAGTATTCTTATGTAGAAAATAGCAGTCTCCTTCTTCCTACTTTCCTAACTTCTTTGTCACTTATATCTGCTATTCTTGCCTTCTGAAATATCTGTGAGAAGAGAAGCATAGAGTTGGCCACCTGCCTGAATGACAGAAAGGAAAATAAATAGAAAATATCATCCAGCCATATATATGACATTGCTTGTTGGCACATTCCCTCACTCCTAACTTTTGTAGACTTATCTGAGATAGAAGACAGTTGTCCTTACAAAAAGTTTTGATAAGATATTTGATTATCAGAAAGGGTTATATAACATCTCATTGTTAAAATACCATTAGACCTTGAGACCTCCTGATCAACTCATTTGATCTGCATAAAACCACCATAATAAAAGGATATTTCCCTGAATGGATTCAAAGGAGCCTGGGTTATACATGCTGTTCTCTATTTAGTTCTCAGCGTTTTCCAGGGGACATTTGTACCTCCCACACTCTCTCCAGATGCCACTCCCCATTGGTAAATCATTTCCTCCTACTCCAAGTTTTCTGTTTTGCACACTGTTAGGAAAATTGCACTCAATTTCACCAGTTTAAATTCCGTCCTCCCTAGTAGCTGTTCTTGGCTCTACATGACCAGTTAAATACTATGGCTCTTGCCTTCCAAAAATCCATAGGTCACATTGTAGCTATTGAAAATGGAGTTCGGGTTAACTAACACATCCAAGTTTAAGTCTCTTATACCAGTCACTAATTTAAAGGACAAAAGACCTCATGAGATAAAATCATTCAGAAGCTGATTTTCTGAAACATCAATATAAGTTTTGCCAACTACTCTCTTGATATCTTTCACTTCCTGTGTTACATCTGTGACCATATGCTAAAATTTAGAACTAATCAGTAATGTGTTTGCAACATATAGTTCTTTCAATATAGCAGCATTACCCTTTGGGAATAAAAGGTCATTGGAGAGGTAGAGAGATAGAATGAGAGTGAGAGATTAGAAACAGGGTTAGAGGATTTATAAAGATCACATAGATCTCAAGAACTTTATAGATGCCAGAGAACAACAGAGACAAAAGGGACAAACATAAGACAGAACCAATAAACAACCACTAGAAACTCTGTTCACCCTCCTAAATAATACAGAAGGAATAAAATTTGGGGAAGACTGAAACCCTTTAACTTCTAGGTACTGATTCTGACTAGAAGACAGTAGAAAATGAAATAATAAGGGGAGAATAGGAGGACCTAACAGCAGCAAGCCACAGGAGATTATTTTTCCTTTTCTATAAAAATGACAGCAGTTGAAAGGGAAAAAAACCCCAAAATTGAACAGATTCAGCAACAGCAGAGTAGAGGAAGGAAAAAAGAAAGTTAGGTCAGAAAGAAAAAGAATAACAACAGCAACAGCAACAACAACAAGAAATAAAACAAAACAGTGAAAAGTGTGACCAAAAGAACCCTTCAGAGTGTGGATCTGTTGTCTCCTTTAGTAGGTCTGGGCAGTAGAATGCAGATTGAGGTTGATTAGTCACAGGGAGACAGCCGTCATCCCTTGTCTAGGTTCTGAGTATAATGCCTGGGTCGAGTTCAAAGAAGTCCTCTAAGCTTTAATTTTGCAAGAGTTCAGGATCTTGCAGATGGAACTGACTCACTCAACTCACTGATGGTTGTGCTCAACAGGATTCCCTCACTTTTCTAGTGAATGTTTTTTTGATGTGGTGGGCTGGGCAGAGGAATGAACTAAAAACCTCTGTCTATGTTCCAGCACTACTGCTGTTCTTATTCAGTGTCCATAGCCAAGTAGATATTATCTCTGGAGGCTCTTCCCTATGCAACAGTCATGTCCAGTCTGGCCCAAAGGAAATGGAGTTTCTGTGGCTTTCTTAATCCAGAAGCTCCTAGATGATACAAAGAAGAATAATATAAGACTTATTGGAGGCAGACAGTGCAAAAGACATTAAAATAAAAAAACTGTTCACAGATATAAGGGCAGAAAACTCCACAGGAAAATAAAAAGGACTGGACATACAGAAAACTGAGGCATACAGAACTCAAAATGGCCATAATATTTTAAAAAAATGTACACCTAGGCATATAATTATCAAAGTTCCAGATATCCAACAAAAGATCAAAATTCTGAAAGCAGTTAGAGAAAAGAAAAAAAAATAACATACAAAGGGAAGTTGATAAAGATCACAGTAAGCTTTTCATTGCAAACACTCAAGGCAAGGAAAGCATTTGTATTGGCTCAAGTGTTGGCTGTCATATTTGCAGACAAAATTAATTTCAAGGCAATAAAAAGGAGGAAATCACCACAGATCCAGCAGAAGCAGAGAGAATAATAAACACCTACTTTGAAAATTTATACTCCAATAAGATGCAAATAGCATGAGGATGTACAGAAGGAATCAACAAATGGGATCTCATCCTACTGAAAAACTTCTGCACAACAAAAGAAACCACTGGAAGAGCTAAAAGACAACCAATAATATGGGGAAAAAATCTTTACTTCCACAGACAAAGAGCTTCTATCTAGAATACATAAAGAGCTTAAAAAAAAAAAAAAAAACCAAAAAACAGCTCCCCCTGCAATTTAAAGACCCAATTCAAAACTGGGCATCTGAAATGAACAGACACTTTTCAGAGGAAGAAGTAAAAGCAGCCAAGAAGCATATGAAGAAATGCTCAACATCACTGGTCATTCGAGAGACACAGATGATAACAACACTGAGATTTCATCTCACTCCACAAAGAATGGCTGCTATAGTGAAATTAACCAGCAATAAATGCTGGCAAGGCTGTGGAGAGGAAGGAACCCTTCTCCATTGTTGGTGGGAATGTAGACTGGTGCAACCACCATGGAGATAAAGTGTGGAGATTCCTAAGAAAACCAGGATTAGAGATCCCATTTGACCCTGTTATTAAACTACTTGGAATATACACAAAAGAATTAAAAGAATCATATCGCAGCCGTATATATGTACCAAAGTTCATAGCATCTCAGTTTGTGATAGCTAAATCTTGGAAACAACCCAAATGCCCATCAACTGGAGACTTGATAAAGAAGATGTGGGGTTTTAAAAATATATAAAATGAATTATTACTTTGTCATAAGGAAGGATAAGTTTGAGTCATTTACACTCAAATGGACATACCTTGAGGACATCCTCATAAGTGAAAGAAATAGGTCACAAATGTATATATATGCATATTATGAGAGACTGAAGATATAAAGGAGTTTTAGAATGTATGATAGACATCATGAAATAAAAAGCATTCAAAGGGAAAAGGGGAGGGGTAAGTCACAAGGGGAAAGAAAAAATGTGATGGTAAAAATGAAAAATAAAGCTTATGCATATAGGGGTGGGGGTTACAGAGTTCACAGGGGAGTGGGAAAATGAGATTTAAGTTGCATCTTATACTGGTACAAATTCTCAATGTTGAGTGTGATCATGATGTGTATATAAAATATACCAATAAAGATTCAAATCTAAAAAAATTAAAGTTGAAAAATCTTTACCTAGAATGATAAAGAAAAAATTAGTTTTATCAGTAATGAAAGATTATCACCACAGTGATTCCCTATAAACAAAGGGTTCATTATGACTGAGACTAAACTCAATTTCTTAACCATGGTGATGCATTAATCTTCTCTAACCATTGTGCCTCAATATCCTTTTTTATTTCATCAATCCATGTAATTATAGTGACAACCTAAAGAGGAACATGTGTGACTTTCTGAGCTAATTCTACAGATTCACAAATCACCAACAGCAAGCAGGATCGAGTTTGTCAATAGTGAAAGGCTTCTTGGCTTTGGCAATACTCAGATGGTCTCATGGCAAACACATCTAAGGAGTAGTGTCCTTTAACAATTGGTTCTGGTCTTCATTTTCACTTTTTTTCTTTTGAAAAATGCTGAAGATTTGTCTCAGGACAGGTGCTTGGTCTCCATGTGGAAAAGTAGTTTTGAAGATTTCATGGCTTTATTGGATAGGCAGTTGCCATGTAAAGTAAGCTTGGAGAACATGGGATCATCTATTAAAGTGAACTGGTAATTTAATATAGACTCTTGGTATTTTATTTTAAATGCAACTTTGTTTTACTGACAATCGTAAAGCCTTTTGCTGTCCAGTCAGGAGTTCGCTCCCCTTTTCAAAGAAGCACCCCAGTGATGTTTGATTTTTACTCATTTTGGCCAGAGTTAACTATACGCTTACCAAAACTATAACAGAGAATGCACAGTGTACAAAAGTGGTAAGTAAAATAATGGGCAGGCCATGTGTAGACTAAAATAAGTGTTAGATTCTGACTTAAAGCTGCCAATAGATACAGCTGTACAACTGAAGTATATCAACTCATTTACCACTATAAATCCTGCCACGAGATGCATTTTCATTGCCACTTGCCACTCCCCAATAAGGTATGATACTCATAGAAAGTATCATAGAAAGGGATCATAGGGAGAAAGACTCATAGAAAGGGATATTTGAGTAGGGACAGAACCGTTTCAGAGCTGAAAGCACAGGATAGTCTGAGAGTTTACAGAAAATTACAGAACCGGTGTCAAGGAGGGATACAAGTGTTTAGAACAGTGGACTCACTGCTTTTGAGATAATTACAGAAAAGTCAGATTTTCCCAAATTTAAGATTCCCCTCTGTATTTAGTTTTCATATCTTGCCAGTTTCCTCTGTCCCATAATGGTAAGGAAATAATGAACAACAGGACAGGTTTTGTCTGTGGCCTCCCCTTCAGATGTTTTTGACCTAATATACTCTGTTCAAGCCGTGTGAGTGCTTAAGCTGCACCATGTGCCTATCTGATGCTTCAAGATGTCCTGTTAGCTCCATACTTCCACTTCTGTGAGCCTGCTCACCTGGTATGAGGGACCAGTCTACCACCTCACAGATCTCTATATAAAGTTGCTCCCATTTCCATTTGGGGCTCAGACTTCTGAGCACAAACTCCTCTGAGCCTGTCAGTGTAAGAAAGTTTGTCTCCCTTCGTCCCTCTGAATGCCACCTTCCATTTCTTCCCCTCTAGAGACTTTTGATTAGCAGTAATGCTTGGCTGTAATGCTAAGCTATTAACAATGAGAGTTTTCAATCCTTGCTTGATTTTCATGACCTTTATAATCTTGAGGAGTATTGGCTTGATCTCCTTTACCATAGAGGTCCCTTGATGTTGGTTTGTCTGGTGTTTTCTAATGATTAAAGTTCTGGATTTTTCTTATATCTTAGAAGGTACTTGGAAAACACTGTAGAAGTAAAGTGCTCTTATTATTGTGTCTAAGAACAAGGTATTCATGGTATACATGACATTGCTGGTGTCAATCTCCATTGCTCAGCTTAGGTAGTTTGCAAAAAATTTCCACTATAAAATTTCTAGTTTTTGCTTTCTGTATTTTTCAGAAATCATTGTCTAGCTCATCTGCAAGAGTGTCACCTCCTGGACAGAGGGACTATATACATGTACTACTAGAATTTTGTAAGGAAACAATCTTTTTTTCTCTATTTATCCAACCATTTATCTATATTAATGTTTATTACCTTCATATTTATGATTTAGTCACAGAGGTAGTAACTTCTGGTTTTGGATAAATTACTTTCATAGTGTATTATTGATGATTATGTGCATTTGTTTATGTAAGCATGAACTTAATGATATCGATTTTATTCTGTGGGGTATAATCCAGTATTGGGGTGCTTTGTTGCTCATGGTGTTCCATATTTGGACATTGATGGCTCTTTTAGTTAGCTTCTGTGGTGCTGCCACTTTTATAAGAATTTTCCTTTGTTTTGTATGGGTTGGTGACAGTCTTTCAAAGCTTAAGGGAGAAAATGATCTGTCTTGTGAAATAGATAAAGATGTAGTCAGTAGACTTTCAGGCTAATAAAACCTTTTAATATAAAGGACACCTGTAGGAGTGTTATTTACTTTTCAGAGCAAATAAGAATTTTATGAAGTGCCTGTCATTTAATCTAGCTAGTTCTTGAAGTTGCATTAGCATAATTTTTAAAAATGAAATTAGTTTTTTGGGGATCCATTTTAAAGACACTGCTGTAATAATGAACTCCCCCACTGAAGATCTGGACTCTTGTCAGTGCTGTGAACACATTTTTCTTTTGAATCTTTTATAATGCTGTGTATGTTTGTGGCAGAGCCAAAAGAATACATCTGTACACTGGTTGCAAAGATAGGATTTCCTCCTGGGCTTTCACCTGAAGAAGCCTTGCTCTTGCTATCTTAGACCACTTGGTTCTGTTCCAATGGCTTCCATAACCATGTTACAGAGGAGAGGATTTTTATTTTTAATTTTATTCTTTTTTAACTAAATTCAGGTTGAGGAGCAGGTGCATAGAAACAGAGAGCTTAGTAATAAAATTCTCCTGCAAACACATCTCAGATATACTGATGGTTTGCTGTATGATCTGAAAAAAGATGCTCCATGCCTTTGGGTCCCAGTTTCTCTACCTGATATATTAAGATTTCATTATTTCTGAGCATGCTTGAAGTTTAATATTCTGAAGTACTATGGTTATTTGCTATCATGATATATAACTTCCACAATGCTATTGTCAATAGGTTAGGATGGTGATACTTAGAAGCTACTTCTTCTAGAAGAAGAATCCGTGGGTATAAAGTCAGAGTGGATCACAATTGAAAAGGTTTAGCGTGGCATTGCACATTCATCTGACTATAGAGTAGGACAACATACACCAGATTTAAATGTGTTCAACCCAAAGAACTGATAGGTATTTAAGAAGATATATGTAACTTGATATAAAGATTACACAGTGTATGCACGTACCAAAATATCACATGGAATCCTAAAAATACATACAAGTTTCATGAATAAATGGAGAACAATTTTAAGTTAAAAGGTAAGTATATAATATCCTTGTCCTCTATTATTTTCCTTTAGATATTTAATTGGATCTAACAATGTCACAGAATCCCTAAATATTAGTTATTCAATTCCTGAGCTACCCTTCTCTTTCAACAACCATTTTTGCAAATTATAAGAAATTCATAATTTGTTCTCATGACAATAATAGCTTCTCAAGTTGGTCCAGAAAACATCAAAATCATCAGGGAATAAAATATTGAACATTTTCATTTAATATATTCAAGACACAGTTTGGTTATTTTAGGATTTTCTGGAAGGCAGGCAGAGAGGGACACCTGTGTGGGGAGGGATTTGGACTGGGTGTGGGGAGAATGACATATGGGAGGTGGTTTGGTATTGCAGCAGGGACAGTAATCCAAAAACATCCTAGGACAGAGGGTTGCCTTGAATTATGGATACAAGAGGGCCCTGTATAGCTATTTTTATCCAATTCCAAGAGATAAGTACCTGCTAGGTTGGGGAAAATTACTATGTAGTGGCCTATTTTTTTCTGTAACACTGAAAGTCAAACACAGGGCCTTGAACACACTGAGAAAATGATCTACCACTGAGTTACATTCCTAGCCCTGGGGAAATCAGCTTTTAGAATGTGCTATTGACTTCCAGGAAAATGGTGGCATGTTAAATAGCACCAAATCAGCTTCTCTGAGATTCAGAATCTAGACCCTGGAATATAACAACTTGAGGAAGAAAGGAAGGAGGGAGGGAGATGTCTAGGACACAGGAGCAATCTGAAGGAAGCATTGGAGATCACAGGGAAAGTGAAGACAAAGACCTCAACTCAGAAAAAAGAGACTCCTGACATGTAACATAAGCGAGGAGACTTGAAACTACAGAAACAGAGTGAGAACAGATGACTGCAGCGCCCTCGAAGGAGAAGTACACCGGAGAAATGGAGAGGTAGGTGTGGTGAACT
This sequence comes from Petromus typicus, assembly GCA_004026965.1. Lineage (NCBI taxonomy): Eukaryota > Metazoa > Chordata > Mammalia > Rodentia > Petromuridae > Petromus > Petromus typicus. The sequence goes on along the minus strand of PVIR01000626.1, from coordinate 60,709 downwards.
AGCACAGCCAGTGGGTGACTCAAGTCCAGGCATCCCCTGGAGAGGGGGCTTGCACAGTTGCTGTTTTAGGGAAAGGCCAACTGCTCTGGGGACTTGGAACAATCACAAGCTGGCTTTATTTCAGGGCTTCTGGTGACTAGGTGGGGGACAGACATCTGAGACAACCAGGTGAAAGAACTGAGGTCAGGCCAGAAAGAGACACTCACAAGTATTACAGGTTTAATAACTTAGGGCCCACTTCACAGCCAGAGGGCAGATCAGCCTGCACTGCTGCAGAGTTGAAAGCACCAGAATTGGCACCGTGCCCTATTCCACTTGCTGGAGTTATCCAGGACACAGCCCTAATCCTACTATAGGTTTGCTGGGATCATCCAGCACAGATAGGCTCTGTAAGTCTCCTTTGTCTACCTGTGACAGCACAGACATACCCTGAATTGGACACTGTCAGAAAGCTGTAGACCCCAGAAGATAACCACAGGCTTGAAATCACAGAGAATCTCTTTATTCTTTTGTTGTTGTTGTTGTTGTTCTTTATTTTTAAAATCTTTTTTTTTTTTTTTTTTAGGTTTTTTTGAGACAGGGTCTCGCTTTGTGGTTCAGGCTGGCCCTGAGCTCAGCCTCAAACTCACATCACAATCCTCCTGCCTCTGCCTCCCGAGTGCTGGGATTACAGGCGTGAGCCACCACCCCCGGCACTGTGGTATGTGGTACTGGTTGCTGCTGAATATGGGTCTCCACACCCAGTATTGTTATGTGGTAACCGGGGAATTGAACCCGGGTCCTTGCGCTTGCAAGACAGGCACCGGAACCACTGAGCTAACTCCCCGGCCCTATTTTTAAAATCTTGATTGCTTTTTTTTTTTTTTCATTATGAGAATGAATACAGTTTTTAGTTTTGTTTGATTCTTGTTTTGATTCTTTCCTTGTCTTCTTCACCAGTTTTCCAAAGCTTGGGTAATCTTCCTTTGTTCTTAAGCCTTACTTCTAATATTTTTCTTTTCTTTTCTCTATTTTAAATGTTTTTCTCTGAGGATAAAATTGTTCTATTGAGAGGATATATAATTTCCTGATTTGTTTTAGATTTTATTATATAACTATAAATCTTGTATCTATGGTTAAAGGAGGAATCATAGTTTATCATTTTCTATACTGTGCTTTATGCTGTTGTTATTACTGGTTGTACTGCTTTGCCCGAGGTGATACAGTGGCGGTTATCAGTTACTCTTCCTTGTATGTCAAAACATAGTCTACCAAAGAACTAGGATGTAGACCAAATAGGCAGCAACTTTTTTTGAGACAGACTCAAAAGCCAAAAGCCAGCTAAACCTAGAAAATATATCTGAAAAATAGTTATTTCCTAAGGAGGTCTTGGCACTACTAATAAAGCTATCTACAAAAAATAGTTTCCAGAATCAACACAGAAAACAAATTTTAAAAAATAGAAAATTGGAGGAAATATAGAAGCAAGAGGCAACACTAGACCTCCAGCTCCCCCACAGTAAATCCAGGGGACATTGAGGTGGAAAAAAGAGACACCCAGCTGAATTATCTGAAATGGAAGGAGCAAAGTAACAAAGCACATAAATGAATCTCTAGAAAAGAGAGTAAACAAAATAGAAAAACCTTAGCCACCTGTATCACATAAAAAGGAAAGAAATGTCTCAAATTCATGCAATTAGAAATGAAAAGGATGAAATTTCAGTGCATCCAAAGAAACCCAGAAGATCATAAACACTTACTTCAAGAACCTGTATTCTAATAAGATGGAGGATGCAGAAGAAATGGACAGATTCTCTATACATATGAATTACCAAAGCTGAATCAAGAAAATGCAAAGATTTTAAGTGTTCCAAGATCAGTCAGCAAAACTTAAAAGGTAATTTACTACTAATTTATTGGTAAAAAACTACCAACAAATAAAGGCCCTTGTCCTGATGGATTTGCTACTGAATTTTAAAAGAAATTTAGAGAAGATCTCATACCATTATTTCTCAAATTCTTTAATAAATGTGAAAGGGAAGCAATACTCCAAAGCTCATTTCTAGAAGCATTATCATATTTATAGTCTGACTCTCAGGTTTACAATTTTTATTTTGTCAATTTTTGTCACCTTTATTTTCTTCCTCAATATTATGGTTATTTGAGGGGCTAAAAGGACAGTGCTATGATTTTTTGTACCTGTGGCAAGCCTCTTCTGTAGCTAAGCTATTATTAGCCACAGTCTCTTCTGGAATACAGTTAATTAGATTTCACTATTTGCCAGCAAATGTTGAAAGAGTCTATAGCGATTAGTAGCACTAATTACAATTTGAAATGGCACTGATATCTCTGTAAATATTACAGAGTTATATTATTTTCTTTTCTTAAACTGTTAGATATGAAGATTTTCAGAAATAATAGGAAGGGCAAATAGTTCACCTAATGTAAACTCCGTTCATGGTTGTTATTGCTGAAATGTTGGGTTGACGACTCAGAGGTGATGTTTAGACACAGCAGAAGAAAGTTATGACATTTGTGATTAGTCACTAATCATTAGCCTAATTTGGCATCTAAAAAGCTGAGCTTATTTCCCTACAATGAAAAAACATTGTCTTTCTAAATGGCATCTAAGATCTTGAGAACCATCACTTTGATTCAGTTTCATTTTAATCTGAACTCTGCTTAGCAAAAAACAAATTCTTCCTATCATTAGTTATGCTTAGGAACTCAAGGTCTTGCAAGAAAACTAGTAGAATTTTGACCCCATAGGATATTTTTCTAATATTGGTGAGAAATGTGAAGCGATAGTGACATAAGTTTCTCATCTCCCAAAATAGCATAACTAGTAAATATAACTTGAGATATTAGAAATAATAAAATCACCAGTATTTGTCCTATAGAATGAAGAATGACGAGCTAGCAATATGGCTCAGTGGTAGAGTGCTTGCCTGGCATGTGGAAGGCCTTAGATTCAGTCCTCAGGACAGAAAGCAAAGCAAAGATGCAAAGCAAAACAACCAAACCTAAGCCAAAGGAAACAAGCCACAGAATTCCAACTGCTCTCAAACAAAAACTAAAGCAAAACACAAACAACAATATAGTAATACAAAAATAATACCAAGTCAAAAGCAACACCACCAAATGTGAAGAATGTCACCAGGAATTTTTAACTAATACTTTAATCAATTTATCAGAGACTTAGGACTGATAAAATAGATTATGGCTCTTTTCTAAGGTGAGGATTATTAGAGAGAAAAGTTACTCACATTTACCACAGTGTGAGAGGATTACAGGAGAAAATAGTCACAGAGAAGAAACAATTCATTTAATTTGTGAGAAAAGCCAAAAGTATTACAGAACTACATAGATGAGGGCCTATATGCCTTCCAGTCTGATCTGACATGGTCTTTCGAGTCAGAATATTATGGGCAGGCAATGTGGTGCAATGGATAGTGCACTGGACTTGTAGTGAGCATAATCAAAATATGCTTTAAAATTTCCTTTTGTTTTAAAGTATCCTCTGGAGTTCATAAGAAACAAATGATGGCACACACCTGTCACAGCAAAGTGTGACAGTCAGTGTTACACCCAAGTGTTTCAGCTATCTGAAGGTCTTCGGTGGTGAAGAGTTGACCAGCACTTAGAGAGATAGATGAATTCTTAATTATGTTCGTAGACTCAGAGGAGTTTGTACTACAAAATCTGAGCCCTGAGCAATTTAAGCAGCCTTATATAGAGATCTTTGGGGTTGAGGGTGAGCATGCTCATTGAGGTAGATGAGTGGAGTTAATAGAGCATTTTAGAAACCTTAGGTACAAACATCCTGCAGTACAAATAGCTACATTGTTTGAACAGAATTTTTTTTTTTTTTTTTGAAACAGGGTCTCGCTTTGTAGTTCAGGCTGGAATTGAGCTCAGCCTCAAACTCACATCACAGCAATCCTCCTGCCTCTGCCTCCTGAGTGCTGGGATTACAGGCATGACCCACCATGCCCGACACTGTGGTGTGTGGTACTGATTGCTGCTGGGCATGAGTCTCCACACCCAGTATTGTATGTGGTTACTGGGGATCGAACCTGGGCCCTTGAGCTTGCAAGTCAGGCTCTGGAACCACTGAGATAAATCCCTGGCCCTGAACAGAATGTTTTGATACATTAGGCAGGAACAGTACTGTGCAAACAGTTACACTGTCTGATGCTTGGCAACAGACAAAAGCCTGGCTTATGCATAATTTCTTTATCAGTTCAATTTTATTCATTTCTCCAAAACTGGGAAGACACCTATAGTCAGATAGATAATACTAGGGCTGAAAGACGACCATCATCTGTCTGTTATGGTTTCAGTGCGAATGTTCCCCCAAAGCCTCATGCTTTTCTTGAGGTAGTTAAATCTGCAAGATGTCGGAGTTAAGAGTGTGTGATTACTAAACCACTACACAGTGATTAGTTTGCCATCATCCTAATCCTGTTGGTCTGAATAGGATAAAAGGGGCGGAAAGATGCTGTGAGGCGGCTTGTTGTTTTCCATCACCGTGAACTGAAGTTCTCCCTAGTTGCTGTTGCTATCCTATGTGAACCAAGCTGTGTCTCTTATTACCTTTGCTGCCTTGTTCCTGTCTATTTTCCATACCTGCCTTGGAGACAGACAATTATGGACTAAAACTTCTATTAACCATAAACGAAATAAACTCCTTCCCTTCCAACTATCGGTGCTGGTATTTTGTCTCCCTATGAGAGAAAAGTAACTAATACATTTGCCCTTGAGGTGCTTACAGTTCAACAGGGAAGATAGATCTGAGTGAAACTAGGTCAATAAGAGGACCCCTCACACCATGACAATCAATCATTCTTAGCCATAATTATAGTTCTGATGTAATCTCTATTGACTAGCAATATTCTGGTTCCTTAGATCTGGAAAATCCTTCTCCCCTTTCTTCTGTTTATTTGAAGCATTTTTTTCCTTAAGGTAACTAAAATTCATCTCATTTGTGAGGTCTTTTAGGATATTCTTTACAGTGACTTATTTATATATTCATAACCATGTTGAGACTTTAAAAAGCTCAAGAATTATAAAAACATTTTGATGTTTCCTCTGCATGTAGTTAATCAAATTCAAAACAGTTTTAAGTACAAAGAAGTTCCACAAGATTTCTACTTTTATTTTGATAACTATTTTAATACCTCTTAAGGGCATATCAAGAATAAAACTGTTTAAGAAGGTTTATTTTTCTGTGTCTAGTTTTGGTGTCCTTGCACAAAATTCTAAAACTGTACTTGACATGCTCTGCGATAATCTAGAACTGTTCAAGTCTGTCTCCTACACAAGTTTAACTGTACCATTTTTGTTTCCTTAGACCACAGTCTAGCAAATGTCAGGCATTTGTTCTATAAACATTTGTTGAATGACATCACGAATAAATTGTAGTTCCTTTTTGTCTTTTTGCATAAGCTGTCTTTGATTATTAGACAGTATCAGAACAAAAAAGGTGTTGGTAAATTCTTATATGATATCTGTCAATTTAACAGTTAGATATACATCAAAATCGGGCTTCCCTTTCCATAATCTAGGTTCACTATTCTATTGTAGTCAGTTATAGAAATTCATAGTATAACTTCAGTTAGAGATTTATTGGTGGGAAAATAGTACAAGAGACCAGAGGCAACACAAGAGGAAAACTGCCACATTCTTAATTCTCACAGTACAGTTCTTAAGAACTTTAGGAATACAAAGTGTTACTCAAGCCAATCATTTCTATTTCATTACCCAAGTAAATTAAAGATGCCCTCTAACTGCACTAGAAAGATAAGATTCTTTTAGTAGTAGTACACAGTCAAATTTATTCATAGTTTGCTCTTTGAACCGGTTAATAATCAGTAAGTTAAATAGCACATGAAAGAGTGAGTACACATTATGTGTATGTATTTGGTGGCAAGTAAACTAATAAGCAGTTTCATATCAGGCTATTTTTTTTTTTTTGAGACAAAGTATTGCTTTGTAGTTCAGGCTGGCCCTAAGCTCAGCCTTGAATGCACAGCAATCCTCCTGCCTCTGCCTCCTGAGCGTTACGATTACAGGTGTGAGCCACCACGCCCGGCATTGTGGTATACGGTACTGATTGCTGGTGGGCATGAGTCACCATCACCATGTCTTGTATTGTTGTATGTGGTCACCAGGGATTGAACCTGGGCACTTGAGTTTTCAAGGCAGGTGCCGGAACCACTGAGCTAAATCCTTGGCCCATATCAGGCTATCTATTCAGTGAACACTAATGAAAATACAAATAGGATAATAATGTAGCATTTGTTTCTGAATGCAACTGTCTCCAGATCAAAATATTAGTGGTTTTGGTATAATAGGTAATTATGAAAGAAAGATGTATGAATCTATTATTCAATGTAATGAGTAATTCTTGAGCAACCTATATACAAATGTTAAACTGCATCATATTTTAAATATCTTTATGTAGGATAAAGTATAATTTTCATAAAAATGTTTCTTGTTTCATCACTTGGCAGAGTTCAGGAAGAAGTGATTGGAATGATGTGTTTTCAGAGCATGCGACAAGAATGTACAGGAGAAAATAGTATGGTTAGAATATGAAATAATTTTGGAAAGAGTGTTATGGAGGTTTAATTTTTTAGAATATTTGTCTTTTAGCTGATGTGAATCTTGTCTGAGTGAAAGGCTTCCAATATAGTGTGAAGTGAATGTCGTATGAACACTGCTATCAGTGTTGGGACTCAAGGCCCATCTTTGCTACTTGGGTGCTCACTGACTTTGAGGACTGTAGTAAGCCTGCCTGGTCTTTTGGAGATAAGAATTGTATTTTCTTCCTTGAGATTTTCCCATGGAGGTGTGGGAACATTTGCTCTGGTTCCTAACAGAGAGAAGTAGCATTTTCAGGGCAATTTTCTACCTAGTGCAGAAATCTGTGAGGGATTTTTGAGACTGAGGAAGATCTGACATTCACCCTCCCCAACCTTTCCATGGACTCACAGATCTGGCTGGGTCATGCTGGAGCTGACAGGTTCAGCTCTATTGATAAGCAGATTATTAGAATGACTAAATCAGACCTGTTTTCTGTGTTCTAGCTCTACAGCATGACACTTGGAAAAACCAGAGTTGTCATCCCCTGATTATCCTCAATTTAAAAGCGATTACGAAAAAATGTAATTTTTGTATTAGGTGTAACTGAATTTGTCAGCCAACTTTGATAAAGCAGATGTCATGATCTCTATGTGGAAATCCATGATTGTTGTGCAAAGTACTTAATACATCATTAGTAGTTAGGTGTTAACTCAGATTTTTATGATCATGACTTTTAAAATTATTTTTCAATTGGTTTGATTTTAAAAGGTACAGAAATATGGTATTTCAGATTTGAGCTCAGGACTAGTTTAACCACTGGGTGCCACTGAGTGTGAGTATAAAAGCTTCATTCAATGAAGAATTACATAGTAAAATTTATTATCTCATATAACAAAGAGTCCAGAAGTAGAGTCAATTGTGGTCAGGTAGGTGACTTAGTACAATGATTTCATCAGGAATCTTAACTCTTCTCATATTTTTCTGTTCTCCTCATTTTGAGCTGAAGCCAAAGTTTGCTCTTCTTAGAGAAAAAGAATATCTATTCTTAGAACAACTTAGCGGAAACTTACTTTCTAGTTTAATTATCGGATATTTTTGGCTGCGATAAATTATTACATGTATTTCCTACAGGTTCTGCTTAGATGCTGCTAAAATATATCAATAGTTACTTTCTTGGAATTCAGAGTAGGCTTCAATTTGTATATACTTGCCAGAAGTACCTGATGCAACATATTCTTCTGCTCTTGTTCTAAAAGAGAACCCTTCCTCCAACTACTACTAGACCAGTGCAGACCACATGACATTTTCTCTGCCTCTACAAGTTGCCAGAACAATGCCATCTTCTGACTGTCTTCATCCAATAATTTGACAGTGAGATCTGTTCTCTCCATCTTTTGGGGAAGGGAGAGAATATCTAAATAAAATCAGAATTCTGTTAAAAGGAAGAAAGATAAATGGATATTGAGAAAGTAACTATTGATATATTTTAGCAGCATCTAAGCAGAACTTGTAGGAAATACATATAATGATTTATCTCAGCCAAAAATATCTGATAATTAAACTACAAAATAAGCTTTCGCTAAGTTGTTCTAAGAATAGATATTCTTTTTCTCTAAAACAGCAAACTTTTGCTTCAGTTCTATTGTGTTTAAAGAATCACGTTTTTGGAAATCTAGTGCACTTATGAATAGTGCAGTGTAATTTCATAAATACTCTTTTATACTTTTAAAAAACTAGAATCATTCAAAGAGTAACGTCTTAATAACTTTAATACCTGTGACAAGACCTCAGCACTAGATAATACATCTTTCTGGCTACTTGCTAGAGGGTCTGAGTCAGATAATTGATGTTAAGAGTACAAGATTTTTATCAACACAAAAATCAGATATAATGCTAAATGTGCATGTGTTCCATTTATACATATACTATCTTTATTTTTCTCAATAAAGTTATGATTAACCAAGAGTCTCATCACCATTTGGGAGCTGTGTATTCATAAGTAGTTTCCAATAATGACACAAAATAGCTAGTATTTTCAACATACCAGTAAGCAAATAAAGTACACAAACAAAACCTAACAGCTGCACAAAGCTTCTGGATAAATTTCACCCAATCATGTGTTTAAAAAAAATGAAGCAGAAATTTCTACATTATTTGCTTAGATTTGGGAGTGGTTTTGGAGTCCCCCCCCTATTTTGACAGCGCATTGCTTTAGTGCTGATAATAGGGTTGGGCGGTTTGCTGTGGAATTGGTGATCAAGTCAGGCTCTCCTGATTCCACTTCTACTTTCCACTCCTCCCATTAGTTCCTTCTTCTCTCTAATATAGTCTCTCTCCACCCTTCTTCTTGCTATTTTTTAAATTTTCCACTTATTTTTTTAAACTCCCTTCTGTCTTCCATATCAAAATGTCAATAACTGAATTTCTCTTTGCCAATTGTTGCTTTACAAAGGAGTATGAGTTAAAGAAACCTTTATGAGGCCCAAAAGTGTAAAGCCATTAGGCAGGGCAAGAAATTAAATGGAAAGGGGAGAAAATTTAAAAAATATATTGGAACAATAGGAAAATATCATGACAAGCATAAGCCAACACATGTCAGTTATAACTGTCATTGTTTTTTTTTAACCATCAATGTTAATGACCTCAATTCACCAATCAAAAGAAACAGACTGGCAGAATGAATTAAGAAGCAAGTCCAACAATATGCTGTCTTCAAGAAATACACCCAGTTTAAAAAAAAAATCCATAGACTGAAAATAAAAGGATAGAAAATAACTCTCCATGTGATAGGAAACCACAAAAAAAGCAGAAGTCGCTATTCTATTTGGAGACAAAGTAGGTCTCAAATCAAAAATGATTAAGAAAAACAAAGAAGGAACATGTGTAAATATGGTATTTCTCAAGAAATTAAAGGTATAAATAATGTTCAAAATGTGCAAGAAGTATTGTCAAATAGGAATGAAGTGTTCAAATTGAAAGGGGAACTGAGGGAGAGCCAGGGCAATGTGAAGAAGGGAAAAAAAAATTTTGATGTTTAAAAGGAAAAAGAGGAAACAAAGTGTATGTATAAAAGATGTTGAGGGTCTTGAAAGGAAGGCAGGGGAATGGAATAAAATAAGGATCAAAATATATCATGTACAGGTACAATTTCTCAATGGTGAATGTGATCATAATATATTCCTGAAATGTACCAATAAACTCAATCAAGAAAAAAAATAATTGTTGTATTGATCCTTCGACAAAAAACACTGTGATTCTAGTAAACAAATACATTTAAAATTTAGGCAAGAACTTAAAAGCATTTGAATGTCACTAGACTAAGAATTCTACTAGCATCTATTTCTTTAAATTAAAAAAGATTACCATTTGAAATGACAGTTGAAAGGATGTTCATGTAAGGGGCAGCCTCGAGGAGTGAAGGAAATACACAGGGTGGAGGCCAGCAGCAAGCAGGTGGAAGAGGGCATCCACACGGTGTGCGTGGCCAGGCGCTGAGCTTTCTGGGAAAGGACAGGTTTAGGATTGTGTGCGCCAACTGGTAGGGAAGGAAACCCTTCTCTTAGAATCTAGAAGAACTGATATCAGATTCTTTTTCCTTTTCTCTTGTGTAATTATTGCTCTAACTGCAGATTACAACGGCATCAAGACAAAGTGTATCCCCTTAAGAAACTTAAACTTTAGGAGCTGTTAAAATTTTCAGCTGAGAGTGACAGAAAATCCAATTTAAAATGACCTAAGGAAAAACAGAGAAGATATTAAGTTACATAATGAAAGTCCAAGCCTAAGATTAGTTTGATTTATGGCTTCAAGTGATTTTTCTATTTCTCTATTTCTTGCTCTTCGTCATTTTGGGTCCATTCTGAAGCCTCTCACATTGTAAAGTAACTTCTGTGGGTTTTTTTCAGTGCTAGGGTCAAATTCAGGGCTTCATGTATGGTAGGTAAATGTTCTGCCACTGAACTGCATTCTCAGCCCATGAGATGGCTTCTGATGTGTTTTTGCTTGGGATTTCCAGCCCAAGTTTCATGTATCTCCTTAGTTCTTCTTAGGTGCACACCTGTCCTGGAACCAGTCACTTGACTTGCATTAGTGGGTTTGCCCTTGGTCTGAACTAGGGCCAAGTCAACGTCATCAATGGGTGCCTTACCTTTGTGTGAGAAAGGGGACAGTCACTCAGAGAATGATCAAGTCACCAGGAGAAAGAGGAATGAAAGCTGGGAGTGAGGGTAAGAGACAGATTCTCTGCCTCAGAATTAAGCATCAAGCATCAGCCTTTGTCCCTCATTTCCAGACAATGTAATGTCCGGAGAGCTGCAGAGTCCCTTAGAGGAGTGTTTTCTCGGTATTCTCTGGTTAGGGCAGTAGATACGAGGAAAATGCTGTTTAAGAAAAACCAGAGAGACAAGTAGTAGGAATTCTACATTGGACTAGAGAGGGAGGCAGAGACCAGGTTAGAAAAATCATGGAGCTCATGCGCTGGTGGATGAACCTGACAATGAAGAAACTGGAACAGATGTCCATCACCTTAGGCATCACTCGTTTTGAGAACTTTCTACTTTTTCTCTAATATTTTTATTTTTATTTTTACTGTTCCTATTTGTTCTTTTAATTCTATCATGGCACTTAGCTTATTTCCTGAGTGCTCTTTTTTTTCCCCTCCATATTCCTTGCTACACACAACTGTTTGGATTTAGTAGATTATATCTAGAATTAACTGTGAGGGGCTGGGGATTTAGCTCAGTGGTTCTGGCGCCTGTCTTGAGAGTGCAAGGGCCCGGGTTTGATCCCTGGTAACCATATACAATATTGGGTGCGGAGTTTCACGCCCAGAAACAGTCAGTACCACATACCACAGTGCTGGGCATGGTGGCTCACGCCTGATATCCCAGCACTTGGGAGGCAGAGGCAGGAGGATTGCTGTGATATGAGTTGAAGCCTGCGCTCAGGGACAGCCTGAACTACAAAGCGAGACCCTGTTTCAAAAAAAAAAAAAAAAAAAAGAAAGAAAGAAAGAAAAAGAATTAACTATGGGAAAGTGACATGGGAGATTTCTGTAAACTGAATAAGGATGACCTCAAAAAGGCACCACTTGAAATTTATTAAATTTTGCCTTCTGTATTTTTGAGTTCTCCATTTATGTAATCAACTAACAGCAGATTAAAAATATTTGGAAATAACTGCATCTGAGACCTTTTTCTTGTCATTAGTCTCTGAACAATACAGTAAACAACTGCTGACAGAGAATTTATATTGTATTAGTTACTCTAATAATCTAGAGATAATTTAATCTATATGAGAGGATGTGCATAGATATTATTCAAACACTATATGCCATTTTAGAAAAGGAACCAGAGTACATGCAGATTTTAGTATGGGAAGGTGCGTAGAGCCAGTCTTTCTTGGATACTCAAGGACAATGGTTAGTCTTGATCATCATTTTCAGTGAGTTAGGAGATTCCTGGAGATGTGATTGGATTGTGAAGATGTTAACCTCACTAATAGGTCAGCCCATAAATAAGTGTATAATGGGTCACTATGGCCCATTACAAAGCCACTGACTGGAATCATCAGTAGTTCCAGAGGTCCTTGGAGAAGTTGGGGGCGGGTGTTGGACATGCTGACCCAAGTGTTGATAGCCTTAGATGAAGTACCAGAGTAATATAATAGTGCTTTGAATTTTTTAAAGCATCACTTAAGAGCTCCTATCCCAGAAAACCGAGAAACTGAGCTACCTTGCCTAGAATTGGCAGAAATGAAAAAGAAAAGAAAAACAAAGATACTATAGAAGAAAATGAAAAACAGAGCAAAGCTTGCTCAGTATAAAGCATCTCAGGAGGAGAAGTGTGCTGAGCAGGACTGTTTTCAGTTGAAAAGACACTGAAAAATGATTTTGTATGATTAGTTTGTATAGTATATAATCCTTTCTGAACAGATGCTGTAAAATTTTTAATGTAGTAAATTCACCTATCACATTTTAAATGTTATGAACACATATTCTTGGAATCACCAGTAAAAACTCAATCTATCTTTCTTTGAGTCTTAAAGCAGGAAAATCCAAAGTAAATCCTTAAGGAAACCTAAACAGCTATTTAACTCATAAGAGATGTTCTACTGATTAGTCTGGTTAGGATTAACAGTATTGGCTATCTTTTACCCAAGGAAATTTAGCATGGAGATGTTCCCTGGTTTAGTTCAGGATATGAGCATAGGTTCAACCAGGCTTTACCACGAAGAAGACAGTGTTTATTCTCTGTAGGCAACTGGAGAATTCTGTGTGACACATGATGCTTTCACATTAGCCTCTGTGCCTTGTTCATTTGCTTAATAATGCAGATACCCTGATTGTCATTTATGAAACTTTAAACAGGATCGCACTGTTACCCTGCCTTTCTCAGTTGCTTAGTTAGTACAGGCAGAGGTGATATAGTGCTCTGGGCCCATGAACAAGCTGGGATGAAAAGGGGAGTGAGCATTTATCACAGACAATTAGAATTTGTGAGTATAATCATACAGTGATATTTTTCCCTCAAAGTGATTTTCTAGCTTTGAATTCATTTTATCATCATTATCCCTGTGAAGTAGTACAGCATACATGAGAGGAGGCTGGGTGCTGAATTTTTAGGACAAGGACTGATACTAACACAAAATCTTTACTAACTGTAGGACTTAGAGCACGTCAGTTAACCCCTCTGGGATTACTTTCCTGATTGGTTAAACGAGAGAACATCTGTGCTGCCTGCCGCATAGAGGTGTTGTGAGGGTCAGATGAGAGTGTATGTGAAATACTTGTAAATGGTAAAGCACTATTTTTTTGGTAGTCTTATGTTCTTAGGAAATGCAAGTTTCACACAATCGTGATAGAGAAAAACAGTATCTTACTACAATTTTAGTGATTTTTGAAGATATAGTTGCATAACATTTTCCTCATTGGTGGTATAACTTAATATTTAAATATATTCAGTTGCTTGAGCTTTCCTCTTGGAAAAAAAAAAATAAGTTTATAGTGGAATGGGCTAGTAGGAAGTGGGGCCACGCTGGAGGAAGAGAGTCATGGAGGTGTGACCTTGGGATAACACATGGCCCCTGGTTCTTCATCTTGGCTCTTTCCTGCCCTGCTTCTCAGACACCATGATTTAAGCAGTTGTCCTCCGCCAGGCCTTCTACCTCGGGCTTCTGCTGGAGCCAGAAGAATGAACTGAAACCTTTGAAACTGTGACCCAAAGTAAATTTATTCTCCTGCAAGTGGTGGATGTCGGCCTTTGTCCCGGCAACAGGGAAGCCAACCCACACCAGTGGCATTTCAAATTTGCTGGGAAAGTGGGTTATTCAGGAATAGATCTGGACCACTTAGAACTCATCAATTAAAAATACAGTTAGAACTCTACCTCAAAAACCAGAATAAATACCAAAGTGGTTCATAACTCACATAAGGATCATGGCATTGGATGAAAACTTGGGACTTTTTTTTCTTTAAAAAACTATCAGTAAAGATTTAAAAATATGAAAGGAAACACAAAAGCTACAAAGAAAAGATTTATATGCTAATTTATTAAAACTAGATATTCTGTAAAGTAAAAATGCCACTGGCACAGTCAAGAGACAAAGGCTAGGTTAGTAAAACATACCGCAGTTCAGATCATTGACTCAGGACTAATTTCGTGAATATTATGAGTTCCCTTAAACGAATCAGGAAAGAAGCACTAGCTCATTAGAAAAAACTGACGGAAGATGGAAGAAATGTTCATGGAAAATAAAATAATAAGGTGTTGAAACTATAAATAAATATTCAAGCAATCGGCATTGGAAGAAATAAAAACACTTTCATGAAATCCTATATTTTTCACTTATCAGATCGCCAGAGATCACATTCTTGACAACACAGTAGACTGGTGTCAGTATCAGGAGAGAGGTGCTTTTATATTGCTGTTGGGAATTTCAATCACTATATTGTTTCTGGAGGGAATTTGGCAACAGCTGTCAAAATTCATGTGTTTATTATTTTAATAGCAGAAGTTTGCAGAAGCAAGCAAAACCAAAAAATCTATCATCCTTTAATAGCAGACTAGTTAGTTAAATTATGGCATACTTTCATCAGGAATATAATGCAATCATTAAACCTTCCATGTGAAATAATCTCCACAACATATGAGAAAGAAATGAAGTGTGTGAGCAGAATAGTATATATAATATGCCATATGTATAAACTGGGTGCCTGTATTCTCCTTTAATATCTTTGAATTAAGCACAAGAAAACTGGTTAGAAACTTCCTGTAAAGACAGGAATGGATGACTGAAGACTGAGGTGGGAGGGACAATGTTTTGTGTGTGTATTTTCTATCCCAAAACGTCTTCATTCCTAAGACATGACAGGATAACTGACCCTTTTTTTTGAACTGAAACTAACTCTTTTATGCTCATATCTTTCAGAGTCTATATGCCAAGTTATCTAAGGAGATGAGTACAGAAAACACGTTGTAAAGTATAAAAGACTGAACATAAGTAAGGAATAACTATTATTAGTAGTAGTCTAATATCTTGAATTATGTTAATTTGACAAGTTAAACAAGGAAAGGTTAGAGTAGAAAAATGTTTCCCTGATCCTAAGGAGACTTAAGCTTTCCTGTCTTCTGAGTATTTAATCTTTTCTTGTCAGTGTAGGAACCACATCTTTCCAAAGTTTAGTACAGTGCTTAGCTCACTGGGGGTGTTTAGTGAATGTTAAATAATAATAATAGCTATTTATGGATCATTCCAATGCTTGATAATGCCTTTTCTCCATTGAATCATACCTTTTAGCAAGCCATTTTAAAAATGTATTTCTAACTAAATTAAGGTGTGAGAACTCACAGTAAGAATTGATATTTATATAAAAAGGAGAATTGGCACAAAACCAGTGATTTAAACTGCAACTTTCCAATTCCTCTGTGGTGGCATTAATAATGGTGCCCTTTGAAATGTCTTTTCTTTTCTCAAATACCATATTTTAATTGTTATGGGCTAGCTAGAGGGTATAGTCTTCCATTTGCTGTTTTTTTTTTTTCTTCCTCTTGCTTTTACATTTTGTGATATGCCATGGGGGAGGGCATCAAACAGAATCAGATCCTAATTTTAACCTGTAATTTCTCATGCTCTTCAGTGATATCTCTGGTTTCAGTCTTCCTGCTCATTACACCATCTCGCTCCTCAGCTGCAATATATGGGTACACAGGGGCCATGACAAATGACCTCTGAACTCTCCTCCAACTCATTTTCCAGAAGAGATGTACATTTTATGTGCCTTTCTGTGTCTTTGGTTATGAAAAATTATGTCTGTTTAATAAATTTTAATAAAACATTAACTATTTAAAAGAATGAAATGCTCTAGGTCTTTTAAAAAATGTGTCCATGGAGCCAAGTTTTAGAAATTGTAGTGTAATGAAAATGTACATTTATATTTCTGATCCCATATACATTGGTTATCCTTACCCAGAATGCTCTCTCCATCTGGCCAACTCTGTCGGCACCACAAACCCAACTCTTGTCTGGATCCTTCCCCAACAAGGCAAAATGGGCTGCTCTCTTGGTGTCATTCATTGGGGCCCTGCAGAGCTTTTCCAAGACCCTGTCATTTCTGTGTTTATGAATGTCTTCCATAGACAGCAAGCTCCTTATCAGAAAGTATGCTTCCTTCCTGGCTAGAATACAGCAAATTCTCCACAAGTCTTTGCATAGTGAGCATAAAGAGGCACAGATTTCGGTTATTGTTAGCTTTACTTCTAATAACTCGTAATCCTGAGAAACTGTACTAATTTTTCCACATTTTGGTTTTCTCAAGTTTCAAACGAACAGGTAGATATGTTAGAGTCCTCTTTAGATTTGTTTGATGATTTTGATTTCTCAATTTGGTTACTAATTCAGAAGCAGTTCTGTCTTCTGTATTATTGTGTATAGTACACTGTTTAATAAATACTTATTAAATTCCTTAAAAGAATGTGACATAAATATTTTATAAAAAGTCACCTCATCAGCACTGAATTTTTGAGCAAATAATTGCTACTGCTTTGAGCCAAAGGCCTAGTCCTTATGTCTGCTAAGCTGTGAAAGAGCCTCCATCATACATATTTTTTCTGATTCATATTCTTATGCATCTTCAAGCATGAAGGACAAAGGTATGCAGTAGAGATCAATTTAAAGAGACAACAGTTAATAGAAATGTATGATAATCATCAGCACAAATCAGTATCATTATTGAACACTTATGCCTAGCAAATTACACACATTATTTCTAATTCTCAACACGACTTCACAAGGAAGATAGGAGAACTAACCTTTGAAAAGTGATGTAGCTTCCTGTTACAATCATCTATTTTCATAACAAAACACCTTAAATATACAATATATAACAACCAGCACTTTTTCTTTCAATTCCTGTGGGGTGGGAAGTGAGACACAGCACAGCACTATGGTCCATGATATCTAGGTTCTCAATTTGGATAACCTGAAGGTGGGGAATGCTTTAAAGGCTGAATAATTTAAATTCTTCTGGAAGTGAACAGTGAGCTCATCTCTGCTGAAACGGGCAGTCAGAATGCCTATGGGTGGCCTCTCTCTGTCTTCTCATCATAGTGGCTGGCACCCAAAAGGGGGAACACCAAGAGGGCACAGAAAATCTGGATTGGAACTCAGGTCCTAGTTTCAGAAGCAATGTTGTAGCAGATCCTTTGAAGCCACAAGCCCTCCAGACTGAAAGGATGAGGAAAGTAGACCATACTTCCCAGTGGGAGGACATTTTCATGTTGTAAGGAAAGCATGTACAGTAAGAGATCTTTGTAGGAATCTTGGAAAATCTTCACTTGTTTGGACTGCACACCTGGGAAGAGGCAGTAATGGGGATTCACACTGTCCATTGTATCTCAGGCCTGCACACTCTCCCTTACACCACAGGGCCTCAGGTGTGTGATGATGCCAATAGTTTTAGAGTTCCTTATAAGGTTCTTAATTTAAAGAATATTAATCTTCTTCAAAACCTCAGTTATTCTCTCTCACCTCCTTACTTGACTTATTTTTCCCTAAACCTTTTGGGCTCAACTATGTTCCTCAACATGTTTTCAGCTATTTTCCTTCCTCCTTGTTCTGGATAATATCATTGCTCCCCTAAATTTCACAGGGCCAAGGAACTCTTTTTATTCACATTTTTCAGAGTCAGGAAAATTGTAATACTACTTTTATTCTTTGCCACCCTCTGAGAAACAATTTATCAGATAGAAGTAGCTGCAGTGGAAGAACACTTCTTTGGGGTGTATGTGAGTTGGGGACTCCTAGGTGAACTGCCCCTCCTCAGAGAAAGTAGGGATAAGTTTCTTTTTAGGTAGTATGTGGTGGTCCTTGGTAGTGGCTGCACCTTAGAACTACCTGGAAAATTTTACAAAACTCTGATGACTTTCCCCATTCCAGACCTTAAATCAGAATCTATTCTTCCAATTGAATAAAATGTTCAACTAAGATGGAAAACTACAGCACTAAGAAGACCTGCTGTTTTCAGCTAAAAATTGAAACACCTGAAGTGGAACTAATTTCATGTGAGGACAAGAAGATCATTGTCAGACAGAGAGCTCTACTAAAGACCGTGAGGAGACTCAGAACTGTCTAGGGGCAACAGTCAGCTCCAGCCAGAGGAGCTGTGAGCTCACCCTCAGACCGACGGGGGAACCTCCAGCAGCTTATCAAGAAAGGCGGAAAGCTCCGGACACTGCTACCCTTGAGTCAGGATTAGTCTTACGAGGAAGTTGGGCTGCAGAGACAGGAGAAAGGAGAAAGGGACATTAGTTAAACAGATTAATTCTCCAGAACAACACCCTGGGGTAGATGAAGAACACTAAATTTGAAGAATATATCTCTGATATTATTCTTTTTTATTTCTCATAATGCTACTCTATCTTATTTATTAAACTATCAACTGTAATTTTATGTGAAAGCTATTATGTAATAATGACAATTCATTATTACAAAGCATTAAGAAATATGAGTCTGAAAATAAATATTAGTTATTTGTAAAGGTTTATTCTATTATTATTTTATTTAGCCTTTCATGACTGTGAATCACTAATTCAAGAGAATTTGCTGAAAAGTTTCATAATTTATTACACTTGTAAAGAGAAGTTTACAACTGAGATGATGCTTACTAGTTTCCTATTGTGAGGTGAAGTTTAATATAGAAAAATCCAACCACTTCTGCGTAACAAAGGTACCAAGGTTGAGGAAAGAAGAGTTCACTGAAAATAACTCTGCTCTATCATGAAACAGTTTAGTATCTGGGATCAATCTCATTTTCCTTGTGTCAGAATGATATCATTTTGCCATGCTGAGTATGATTTTGTGTTTATTGCTTGGGCTGTATATTGTATCCTAACTACATATATTTATAATGTAAAACTTTCACATATTCTTATACATATTTCTTTATGTTTTTAATAGTGCCAACTGCCCACACCCCAAGGTATGAGTCCAAAGTATATTATCTTATTCCTATAGATAGTATCTATGCTTTCTTCCTAATTGAGCAATGATTTAGATTTTTGGAATTGGAAAGTTGGACCTTGTAAGGAAGGCATCCCACTCTATACCACCTAGTGCAAACTTCTAGAGTCTTCTACAATAATGTCCTGAATTATACAGAAATTTTTGTTTCTGTACTACTCCTAAAATTTCAAGGGCCCTCCGTTGTGTTTCCAGTGCACGTTTTTCCTGTAACAGGTGTTTGGTAAGTATTATGGAATACTTGACCATATTAATGTCTGTATGTCTATATGTGATCAATTTATGTAGCTACTTAAGCTGATTTTCACTCAGTCTCTGCCATTTCTGACTTAACAACTTCAAGCAAAAGGTTTTTGATTTTTTTCTTTATGTCCCTGAGGGTCAGGTGATCTCATTACATTGTTACTAAGCAAGGAATTTTCTTTACTTTGCAAAGAAAAATTCCACCTGTTTTATGTTCCCTGCTTTATTGACCATACTCTATGAACCAGTAAAAATTCCATGAAAAAAGATGTTCTCTGTAAGGCAGTTCTTGCTTAGAAAGGTAGTCCTGGGAATTAGCAGCTGAATAGGGGATGGGTTGTCAGTTTGTACTTTCTGCATGATCGCTCAGTGCAGCCTTTGGTGGTGATAGTACCTTCCCCTGTGGATAGATTCTTGTTCATGGACTCATTCTCCCACACTTTTTCAACATTAGTAGAAATTTAAGTGCATGCACCTAAGCCAAGTGTACAGAATGCATCGTAGGGGGAGAGTAAGTAAACCTACTGTGGGGCTGTAATGTACCAAGAACATCTTCCACATCATCACTGTAGTTGCCACAGACACATTTCAGATTTATCTCCACTCTCAATTCCAGGAATCCAACATCATACACTTAACATCTTGTAGCAGATCTAACAGTTTCCTCCGTGCCAGTCAAGAACATGCACAGGCAGACCATGACTAGATGCCAAAAGTTCACACCTTTAGTACTTATGTCTCCTGCTGTGGATGTCAGGCTGTTATGTTGTTCTGACAGCTGAGGCATGGTGGTAACTAAGTCTTACAAGAATCTGGAGCAATTGCAGAGCATAGATTTAGAAGGCGCTGCACAAGTTCTTCAAAGGGTTGCATTTAGACCAGGTGAAAATGTGGAATCTGCTTTAATCTTCCCTCGCCACTCACTTCCAATGTGAGGATGCATCCAGTCTGTATGTCTGTGCGTGTGTGTGCGCTGTAAAACCCAAAAGCAGTAAGAGTTCTAGTTGTGCTCAGAGGAGTGACGTCATCCCTCTCCTGCTCAGCACGTTGCTTCCATTTCTTCATCTAGAGACAGAGCTTCTTCCTGGCTGCGCAGCACCTCTGGCTAACAATGCCTTGCTGACACACTTGGCAAAAGAAGAGGATGGAAGTGAATCATTAAATCCAGTGATGGGGGGAAATTAATAAGAAATAACCTGATGCTCAGGGAAAGTGATAAATTTTTACTCCAAGCTTGGGTAAATGAAACTCATATAAATGATTTTAGTCACACTCTAGACTTTTTCAAATGGGGTGTGAGAGGACGGTAAAGGGTTAAAATTTGGTCACATAATGAATTTAGAGAAAAAATCTCTGTTATTTAGTGCATTACTGAATTATATTCAGTGATTTAGCGTTACAATTAGGCATGACTTTTAATTGTAAAGCATGAGAATACAATTTTAAAACAGATGAAAGAAATCCATTTAACTTCTATACAATGAGAGGTTTTCTGAATTAGCTACACAGCAGGAATATTAAAAGTGAAAAATTGATTCCTCAAATATTGGTAGCTGACTCAATGCCAAAAATATTAAAGAATATAAAGAAAGAGTCTGGAAACAGAACCAGATTTTTTATAGTTCCAGGTTTCATTTCTGTTACCAGCACAATATTATTCTCTATTATAATTAATAGAGACAGTGTATGTGGAGAGCAATTTAGAAACCTTTCTTACTCATTACTCTGGGGAAAATAAATGCTTTTTAATGTGATTTTTACATTTCTTTAGTGAAATAAAATGAACAATAGTCACAGTGGATATATGCAAGTGCAAAGGACCTGAACACATATTAGGCCTTAGGAGAAGGGTCTAAGTCTATTGTTGCCTCTGAGTATCTGAGATTAGAAAGCCTGTGATATGACAGGCCTGGGGAAGAGGAAATTGAGACTTCCAGTTAACTTCTAAATCACCAAGACACATATTGAAATCTGGTAGAATCCAGGTTCCTCACACCTAGCCTGTCCTTTCTTCCAATAACCCTCGCTTTCCTGGAGTGGCTGCTTCTGCCTTACCCTTTCCCTTCCCCTCACCCACACCTCAATACAAGTTAAACACCTGTGATAACAAAACATCTGCTTGAGTTGAGTCCCATAGAGAACCTCAATAGTGAAATGCACCAGCTAGAAGAACGTGAATACAAAATACAAGCTTTTCAAACTTACTCGCTCCTATGGCTTGAGTATGTTCTACAAAATGCACTTGTTGGGCATTTATCTGTAAGGCAATGTGTTGCTGGGTGGATCCTTTTGAGAGGTGATGGAGGTCTTACCAGCTCTCTACAAAGAGCCTGTGGGAGTTAGTTTGCTCTCTTCTGTTCTTCTCAGCTGTGAGGATGTGGAAAGAAAGCTCTTAGCAGTCACCATATGCTGGAACCTTGGTCTTGGACTGTCTAGATTCTAAAATTTAAGAAATAATTTTTTTAACATCTCCCAATCTGTGGTATTCTTTTACAGCAGCACAGAATGGCCCATAACAAAAACTGATACCAAAGAAATGAGCATAGCTGTAGCATACACCTAAAGATGAGCAACACTTTCAGAACTGGGTAATCGGTGGAGCTTGAAGAAGTTTGAAGTGAATCCTGGAAAAAGCCTGAATTGCCATCAATGGAACATTAATGGTGGTTCTGGTGGTGGGCGAAGAGGAGGAGGAGAGCTGTCGGGAAAGCCTAACCTTGCTCAGAAATTACTTTGGGGATTGTGACAGAGAAGGCAGCGATGAGGTCTCAGACAGAAAAGAGGAAATGGAAACAGGTATTGTACTCTGAGTAACCAATTTCAAGATTGTGATTCACAGAGGATTAACTGTTGCTATTCTGTTATGAAATTTTGTTTTATTTTTTCATAAAATAAAAATTTCACATGCACACTAACATGCTGTATTGCTCTGTTTCTCTGGAGAACCCTGATTAATACACTGCCTCACACTGGTTGTGGACTAGTCCAACATGTCACTTCCTTTTCCAAAATCTGTGGCTCCTGGGATCCTCTCCTGGGCAATGTTCTCCCAGACTCTTGAAATAAAGCAGAAAAGTGTATTTTGAAAACAGACATAAAACTCTGGTAAACTTTTTTTGCTGTCTTTGCCCTTTTGGATGTCCATAGCTGAGGACAATGGTAGCAGGGTATCTGTCTCATACATTCAAATATTTATTCAATATTTATTAAACATCAACTCTATGAGAGGTTCTTACCCAAAAGAGTGATGACACTCTTGCTATCACAAAGCCCGCATCCGAGTTGGAAGAGAGGCCAGGAACACTTCTGGATCATGGCAAGTGATGTAAAGGGGGAAAGAGAGGTAGAGACAGATCAGAGGAAGAGAGAGTTCTTTAGACAGAATGATCAAGGTCATGGGGAAGAGATAATATTGAAGTACAGCTCATGGGCTTCCCTCATGGCTTATAAATGAAAACTGCCTCTGTTGGTCAAGGACTATACCACCATGCTCCATGGTGGTGGATTAACTCATAATCAACGTGGGGCACCCAGTTGAACTGAATCATTGTGGTCTGGGCATGGAAGACCCACTTGAGGGCTGTTACCAATAGCATAAAAGATGAACTGGAGGGGAAGATAGTTGGCTGTTGATTTTCCAGGAGAAGCTTGCTGTGGGTGGTTTTCCTAATATGACCTTGGCAGCTGTCATCAGAGGAGCGGGGGTCCTCCCTGTCACTGAGAAGGCTGCTGTTCTCCTCAGGGGAGCTCTGATCTCCACTGTGAGCACCACTTCCTGGCTCCAGTGCAGGTCCCTCAGCCTGGTGGCACCGATCCTTCATCCCACCAGGGCAGGCTTTTCAGCTTCCTCCAAGGGCCTTTGAACTTCCAGGGGCAGATCCTTAGACAGACAAGCAAGAGATCTTGCCCTGGGCTCTGGGCCTCAGGCTGGACTGTGTGGGACGTTGCTGAGGGATCCAGGGCGCTAGCTGGTTTCTCTAAGTCTCTAGTGCCAGGCTAGATTTCTTGTAATCCTGTGCATTTGACTCATTGGTTGAATATTATAAAATAATCCTATAAATTAAGTGTTCTGTATTACATCCATTCGCTTGCAAACTCCGACTACAACCCCTTCCAAATTCAAAAAGAAACAATATGTGACTATAGGCTGAATCTAGAAACTTCCCTAATATGGAAACATGTATAACTAAAGGTGGTAAGCACTCCTCCACCTTCACCCGCCACTCCTCCCCTATTTCCAGCACTAACCCTGCACCACAAACTTCGCCCCTGTATTTCCACACGTAAGATCTTGTTCAGCATATTAGCCTTCATTCTACTCCATGTTCCCTCTCGTTTAATAAGATTTACCTGAAATCTTTCCATGTAAGTGCATGTAAGGGTTTCTTTTTTCCACTGGGACAATAATTTATATCATTATAAGGTTGTAAAACAAAGGAAAATTCTGAAACACTAAGATGATCACTTCTCGGCCTTTTGGCTAAGATCAAGTGAAACACTGAGATGAATTGACTTAGAAGATAAGTCTCATTGTGGTGTCTTTTTGTTTGTTTGTTTGTTGTTTTTTTTTCCTATGCCAAGTGACTGAGATGGTAGGTAGGGCTCAGATTTCAACGGAGGAGGGATACTTAAAAAGTAAGAGTCAGGGTACAAATGACTATGGGAGAAACCTCATTCGAAGTTTGAAGATTTATTCTTAATTGTTTAATAACTGTTAGCCCCAGGGATGATAAAAAGAAAACTTCAGATGTCATAATAGAGATTAATTGACATAACTATTAGGAAAAAAAGATGATTTCCTTTATTATCTTTTAAAAAGGTTAAGATAAAAAGTTCCTTTTAGATTTAGATTATTTGAAGGGTGTCACTTCCTTTAAAGGAAGGTGTCATGCCTTAAAAGGCAGAAAATACTTGACCTGGAACAATGTTGATTACTTGTTGTTTGAAAAAGTCACTCAATGCCAACACTGTTTGCAGAAAAGTTACTCTGAGCTGGTGCCTACAGTTACCTAAGAACTTCGCAGACCACCTGCTTACTGAATTTCAGGTGTAGGCTTTACCTCATTCGGTGCCATGGGGTTGGTGGGTTCCAACAATAGTGCCAGCTCTCACACTGTTTCACGTGCTGAACAACAAAGTTGGCATGTGATAGAATCCAGCCCCTCAACTCCATGAAGACTAATACAATATCAAACAAAAATCCAGATCCGGTTTTATAGTCCTGTAGGTTGGTCAAAATGAGATAAGTATATTCAAATACTTTAATAATTTTATTCTCATAGAGCTCTGAAGTTGGTAGAGTCACACTTATCCAGAAAAATTAAAAATAAAACAACAACAAAAACTAAATGACATCTGCAAGGTCACATGGCAAGCAAGTAGCATCCAGACCTCCTGACTTAAAAGTCTTCAAAGGTATCTCACTTTATAATACATTCCATTATAAGACTCATATTCTGTCACATTCCCTCACTGAGACCTATACACATCCATACGTACTCAGGATTCCGTTACTAAACTTGCTAAAGAGTACCACATTTGTTGTCTACTGCCTTATAGAAATGTCCCACAGATTTAGTCTTGTGGATGAGGAGTCTGGGCATGACATGGGTCTCCAAGGTGGCTGAGCTAAAATTTTACCTGTTGTCCCTTATGTCTCTGAGGCAAGACTTCACATCTGCACTAGAACATTGAACATAAATTGGCCTGTGGGCCATGTGTCTTGGTGCGAGCTGCTGTGAGACAAGTTCCTCCACTGTGCCAGACACAGCTCATCTCATTTGATCTTGATTCAAACACATGGAGTAGCAGCTACAGAGAAGACTTGGCATCGGAAACACTTTGGCCTGGGAATTAAATATCTTAGTGCTCTGCACTAACCTCTATCCCCAGTTTACTTTTAATGTTTTATTTTGAGACTAGGTCTTGTTTAGTCATTAAGGCACCCAGGATGGGCTTGAGTTTATAAGCATCCTCTGAGAGTTTGGATTGCAGGCTGGCTCCAACATGCCCAGCTTGGGCCAGTCCTCTCTGGTTTGTATACTTACACATCAAACCAAGAAAAGAAAACCATAGAACAGACTCAGTTGTCTTAGAGAAGGTGAACAAGAGGCCATGTGAGAGGCAGAGAGCCTGAATAAAAATGGGCCCCACCAATCCTTCAGCCTCTCAGATGGTCTCTTGCTCTTCTCTAAGACAACTGTCTGTATTTGATGGCTACCTTGTGTGTTTTTTTTACATGTAGCTAAAAGAATCCTAACCAAGAGAGAAATTGCCTTGATATAAAAGGTAAAATTAACAGCTAAAGAGACACTGTACGAAGACCAGCTGAGTAAGTTATGGCAGCATCCAGACCTGCTAACTTCTTTTGCATTAAGTTGTAGTGAAGCACTCAAGCAAGGGACCTGTTTCAAAACTAAAAGTTTCTCATAAAATGTTTATCCTACCATTGACCTCACACCCTTGTTCTTTCTGGATGCAGTATATTTGGTTTGGGAACCAGTGGGTGCTTTTGTTTTTAAGTTACATATCTGTTTTTAGAACTGGGAATCAAACTCAGGATCTTGCACTTATGAGGCAGGTATGGTAACAGTGAGCTAAATCCCTAGCCCTACCATTATATATATTTTGCAGTGAAAATTTTTGCTTTTGTATCTTTCTCCCAGTGGGAAGGTTTGTAATTCTACTGATATCTTGCTAGCCTCAGCATTTAATTACTGAGTTGCAAGATAGAAATAAATTTTTCCTGTACAAGATGGAGTCTAGTCTAAAGGAAATGTAAAAGTTGCATGTTTTAAAGAAAAAATATGAATTTGGACTAAATGATGTGTGGAGGCTTTCCAAAGTCTATTTTGAAAGCAATGTTTTTAAAATTAATTCATTACTCTGAAGTCTAAAGAAAAAAATTAAAAAACAAACTTCATGAAAGATAAAATAAGCTGGGTGTGGTGTTGCACACCTGTAATCTCAGCACTGGGGAGGCTGAAACAAGAGGACTGTCATGAGTTCAAGGCCAGCCTAGGCTACATAGTGAATTCAAGACCAGCGTGGACTACATAGTGAGACCCTATTCAAATACACAAAATTAAGAAAACAAAACAGGAAACAGAGAAAGAAAGAAAGAAAGAAAAGCCTTCAAAAGCCTTCTTGGTAAACTACATAGTTAAGGGCTAATAAGGAGATTTTCATGTTATCTTAATCAGTAGAAAAAACAAGACTATGCAACCAATCAAATAATGCTTTCTCCCAAAATAAATGGAAAGAAATAATTAATAGTGGTGATTCTCATTAACTAAGGTCACCTTTCAGTTGATTATGACCGAGATTCATTACTAAGTCTGAAAGATGACAATAACATAAAAACTGCCATGGCAAGGGAAGTTCTGAAATGGGCCATTGAATGCTCCTCCTCAGTAGGTGAAAACTCCCAGCAATGCTGAATGAAAGTAATGATTAGAAAACCTTGTGATGTCACCTAGAATTTGATCATCCTCGGAGAGAAGGTGCAGCTCAATTTCAAAGTAGAAAAATAAGTTTGAAAAATTCTCTCATTTGATCTGGTGATAGATTTTAAAAATTTACCCCAATAGTTATGGTCAGTGTCAGCATTTTAAGCCTGAAAATCACTTAATAGAGTAGAAGGTCCAATTTACTCATTTAAAAGATGGCAAAATTGAGGTCCATAAAATCTGTTAACTTGCTCAAAGCTACAAAACTACTTTGGTAATACTCAGAAACAAGATAAAGAAAGTCTCATCATTTTATGTGCTTATTAAATACTAAATACTATGCTCAGAGCATTGTCCACATTTTCTCATTTTGATTCTGGAAGCTTACTGAGGTTTCTGTTATCACACACAATATTATTATCATTTTACTAAAGCAGAAAGAAATTAAGTATCTTGCACCAGTGCCTTGCAGCATAACAACAGCAGAGTTGTTTGTCCACTGGCCCATCTGACCCTCCTATCTCACTATTACCCCTTCACACACTCTATCTTATCCAAACTTGTAGAGCCTCACAAGAAAGTTCTCTAGCTGAAGAGAATAGTTTGTGTTGTAATCAATAGCAGCTAGTGAGGCTATCTGAAAATATTCTCTAATATTAAAAGTTAAAAGACAGCTTGAATTGGAACAGCATGACATTAAATACCAAGGAAACATTTTCAAGTAAGATGATAAGATTTTGTTATAATTTAGAGGAATGACCTGACTCTCAATATGTAACAAATGATTATGAATTTAAGTATAATCTTCTTATTTAGAAAGTGTTTTATTCACTTTGCCTTAGGTATTAGCAAATTCTCAATGGAAAAATTCTCCACACAGCTGTATATTCATCTACCATATGCCACATTCTCTCTGAGCCAGACACGGTGAAATCTGATTTACGTTTGGGAAAGACCAGCTGCTTCCCCCAGCAAATACTCTCACTCAGCACTAGTGTAGGTAATGGGAACTCACTAACCAAGAGCTCAATGATTTGAGCATTTTGGAAAAAATAACGAGTTGAGTGGGAAGCTATATTTTATTCAAAGAATACAAATCTGTGAAAAGAAAAAAGCATGTTTTTAGTTACTTGTTACAGTATAAATTACAGTACAATGAATTTCAGCTAGAATCAAATTAAGTAAGAATACTTAATTAAATTTATTATAATAAAAGTCATACTTTTTCAGTAAAAAGTTATAGTAATCTATAGTCCTAACAGTAGGGTCAGGTTATTGGCAGTAAAGTCAACCTATTTTGTGGGCTTCAGACCTTCCTCAAACTTTTTTAAAATGTAAATTCTTTAGTTATAATACTTCTTCATTACATGTATGTTTACAGTGTACATAGTTACTGTTCCTCTTAGTCAGTCTGTACATCTACATAACACAGTGTGATTACTATATGTGGACAGACACCTGCAGAAGGCTTGCCTTCATAAAGCTGATAATATGCATATTCCTTGAGAATGAATAGTGAGGAGAGAACACCTGTTTGAAATGTGGCTTGGCATATAAATGTCTGTGTTAGTGAAGTAAGTAGTTTATTCACACTCCTGTGCCTCACTTTCCATATTCAAAACAAAAACAGCAGACGTAGAAACATAATTATGTAGCATTTACTAGGTGCCAGGGAACATTTTAAGTATTTTCTAAATATTAACAGATGTAATTTTTCAAAAATATTCTGAAGTATTAGCATTATCTTCATTTTATAGATAAGGAAATTGATTCAGAAAGTCTGAATTTTCCCTCTGTTGCATTGTGTGATGGAACTAGGAGAAGGTCCAGAGTCTTTCTTTTCTTTAAAAAAATTAAATGTTTGTTATTAATGGTATACATCTTCAGTAATAAGATTCCATTCCTGCTGGGAAGGTGGGACATGTACAGAGCACATCTTAATTCTTTTTTCATCTTTTTCCTCTTCTCTCCCCTCCCTCCTTCTCTTGGCTCCGCAATTTTCCTAACCACAACTCACAAAGTTACAAAACAAACATCTATACTGCATATGCATAGAATGTCCTAACTACAGCTCATTCTCAGCAGTAGAGGTGCTGGATTGGGTTAGTGAAGACTTTCAAGCCAAATGAAAGAAATCTCCTTAAACTGGTTTAGGCAAGAAAGGGAATTTGTTTGCTCATGAAACTTCAGTGTACAGGGTAGATCAGCAGAGATCTTGGCACTTGGTATAATTCATAATCATTCCTCATTTTCCTCATTTTTTAAAGCTTTTATGTATTTCAAGTAAAGTTATCTTTAGGAGATTTCTTGGAGACCCTTTGGGGTTCTAGCAATTCCAAACAACTATCTTCCAAATCTCCAGGGTCATTATATATGACACCTGCAAAATCTAAACTGAGTCTCATTAATTTTGATTGGTCTGTCCTGGATCATGAATCATCTGTGAGCCAATCAAAGTGAGTAGGAGATTAAGGTGCTCTTATTGGCCTGTATTACATGTAACTCTTGGAGCCAGGAGTGCATTCTTTGACCTGAACCACATGAGGAAAGAAATAAAGGTTTCTTAAGGAAAACAAGAGTATTATTTTCAGAGAAAACAGATAAAAATTGGGCAGGAAAAACCCAACAGATTGCTATTCCCCACTAGGTTATTACATCAGCAATTTCCAGCACTAAAAACCTATAAGTTTCTGCCAATAGGGAAAAGAAGAAAATGATAAGGAAGGGTAATTACCAACCCATCAACCCACAGTTGAATTACCAAACCTCATTTCCTCCTACTGACTTCAAGGACTCCTCTGCTACTGAGCTTTCACTTAGATTACAAGGATAATAAAGGAAAAGTTTTATGTAAAATTTTTCACTGTATAATTTTACAATATTTTTAAAACTAGTGATGATCTATAAGTCCAATAATAATGACTGGTTAAATAAGCATTACAACAAAATATACTTGCTAAAAGTGATGTTTTTGGAAGCATATTTAATTATACGTTAAAGTATTAAATATATTCCAACTGGAAACAGTAAGATGTGGAAAAAGTATTCTCTTGATGTTGTTGGAAAAATTCTTATATTTTCTGTCCATAAAAGAGAAAAACACTGGGAAAGAACTACATTAAAATTATCAAAATTGGCTATACTTTGATAGCAATATGAATAAATTTAATCCTATTCGTCATACTTTGTTTACAAATTTTCTCCAATAAATATGTAACAAACAGAAACTAAAATGCTTAAAGTAGTTTAAACCTTACCTGTTTCATATCTGTTAATTTGGGTCAATTTACAGTAAGAGACAAAATGTAGATAGTGTAAGAGGCAAACAAAAAACATTCTTTGAGATGAATTAGAATTGGTTCTATTTGCCTACTACAAAAGACTGTTTTGTGAGTTTTTTCTTTTATAAGGCTTATGCTAAAATAATATTTACATAGGTATGTTCAATTCAGGGACATTCAACACAGTGTGGGAAATTCAAGTTAATAAGCTAAGGAGGATAGCATTATAATGAAGCAATTATATTTCAGTATCACATATCATTGTAAAATTCTACTAGATATATGTAAACCCTCTTTGTGTATTTTAAGACTGGATAACAACACTATTTGTATGCCACTTTTCAGGAAAGTATATCTAATAATACACAAGATAAGATTAAATTGTATTAAACTATTATTATTCTTACAGATTAGAAATGAAACAAATAAATGGCTTTTCCAAAGTCATACAGTAAGAGAGCTGTAGAAAAAATTCTCTCTCTCCCTTCCCCCTTTTGGGTTACTGAGGAATGAAATGAAACCAGAAACTTTCCCAGATCTATAGGCCAAAACTTTATTCTATTTTTATTTATTTATTTATTTATTTTTGAGCAGGATCTTGCCAAGTTGCCCAGGCTGGCCTGGGATTTGCCTTTTGCCTCATTCTCCTGCATATCTGGGATTAATTGTGCACTACCATGTGAGGCTAGAAGTCAGGTATCTTAATCCTTTGTTTGCATGCTCTACCTGAAGTAGGGAACTAAAATGTCAACATTAATAAAAGTTTGATGGTGCTTTGTATTTTACAAATTCTTTTAGATTATATTATCTAACTTCAGTGTAAGAATATTATCGTAAGACTATAAGATCAGGTGATAGTCAATTTGTGTTCCTGTTATCTTATCATGCCAACCGCCTCTCAGCCCCTCATGCTCTGGGTCCTCCTGAATTCATGCCTTTTTGCAATCTCCATCTTTTTTTTAAATCTTTATTGGTACATTATATATACGCATCATGATTGCACTCCATAATGGGGATTTGTATCAGTATAAGACACAACTTAATTCTCATTTTTTCACATAGCCCTACCCACCCTACCACCCCCCCATATACATAAAATTTGTTTCCTTACTTTTTTGTTACAGTCTCATCATTTTTCCCCCTTCTTCCTATTTTACATTGAGCCTTTTCTATTTCACAATATATAACATACAA
Organism: Petromus typicus; assembly: GCA_004026965.1. Taxonomy (NCBI): domain Eukaryota; kingdom Metazoa; phylum Chordata; class Mammalia; order Rodentia; family Petromuridae; genus Petromus; species Petromus typicus. The sequence continues at coordinate 29,460 of PVIR01000626.1, read as the reverse complement.
TTCTAGGACTCATTTACATCTTTATTTTCTCATACCAGAGAAAAGATGCGATATGTACCTATTTGTGCCCTATTTATTTCACTTATGAGGATATCCTCAAGGTATTGTGAGCTGGTACTGATGTCTAGTCTTCAATATCTAGGACACATAAGTCATGAGGTGTCACTTGGAATAGAGTGGCTTCTATTTTGGAGCCTCTCATTCTCAATCCTATCTTGGAAGAATGTATCCAACACATCCAGAGTTTGACCTAAAATGCCTCTTGTCCCTGGACGCTGTGAGCTGAGCAGCTTCTTCTCCAGACCTTTCTGCCACGCCATTGCTGCCTTTGAGCCAAACAACCATGGACTGAAACCCCTGAAAACTGTGAGCCAACACAAACTTCTCTCCCTTTACATGGTGGATACTGGGTATTTTCTCCCAGTGATGGAAAAGTGACTAACACAGGTAGTGGTTGTGTTGTCAGTAGCTCTATAAATAGGGCCATGTACTAGTGAGCTGATGTCACTAGCCAATAGTTGGCCAGGACTTGAACAACACATAACAACCACATAAGGGAAGTAGAAGCTTCCCCTCCTCGCTCAACCCTTTAGATATTTTAGTCCCACCTGATACTTTGTAATCTATTACTTAGCAACAGATAAATAGACTACATATTTAATTTTCATAACATCCCTATGAGAAAGTACTATCTGACAAATAAGGAAATTGAGGTTTAGGAAAATAAAGTAATCTTCCGAAAAGCAAGCAGCTGAAGGGCAGAGGTGGGATATAAGCTGGACTCCAGAACCTGGGGTTGAGTCCTGTGCTGTGTTACCTCCTTGGAATAAGACACAAGATGTAATTTGTCTTAACACAGGTGATAATAAGTTCTAATAGCCCACTTTAATTTGAATATCCCTAAAAGAAGGCTCAGGTAGGCACAGCAATTATTACAGTCCCCATCATAATTATGATGATAGACCACACAGTTCACATAGCCAGGAAGGTGGGCATTACTCTGAACCATGCATGACTCCCGGTCTCTGTCCCATGCCTCCCATATATAGCTTCAGGCTCATTTTATTAAACAGCAAAACAAAAGCTACAAATACGACATGTGTTAATTTAAGGGGAATGTATAGCAATCTTGACTAAATGCATGCTAGTGGCCACAGAAAGAGGAGCTCAACACATTTAGTGCAAGGCGAGAGATTATGCAAGAGCCATGGGACCTGACTGGGGAGCTTTCTAGTAGAAACGTATAAATTGCCACAGATGTGCTGGGGAAAACTGCTCCTTCTGCAACACAGAAGCATTTCTTCTGACACCAGGATGAAAACTAGCAATATCTGTGAGACTCGAGATTTTCATTTCTTCTAAAATAATTTGTCCAACCTCGTTGGTAAAACAGTTCATTGATGTGTCAGCCACCAAACTCTGGTGTCAGTACACGATAATCCAACATGTTAGGCATAAAGCCAGGCCTTTGGTGGCCTTAGAATTGGTCATGTGTTGCTGAAAGATTACAGAGATGGCATTACTTTACCAGGTTCTCATCCACAGAATAAAACATGCTTGCCAATGTGAATAGATCTTGGAAATGATTTATTTGCTAATTGTAGGAGTTTAGGGAAGAAGATGCAGCTAGAATCCTTGTGTCAAACTCCAGTTCCCTAAGGATCTCACAGCAAAAGGATTAACAACCAACAAAAAACAAAGTCAGAACCTTGAGAAAAACGTTGAGCCTGGGCTCCACTCTTGCTACTCTGAGTGGTGACAGCCGAAGGTCAGATACTGCAGCAGCAGAAGGGGGAGCAGAAGAGCCCATAACCTGAGCTTGCTGCACCTTTATTTGATATCAAGCCTTTAACCTATAACCCTAGCATGCATAAACCAGGCGGGGCCCACAATAATCCCTGTAGTTGAAGATTACATAGGGAAGGGCAGGCATCCTTAAATACCAGGAAGTCCCAGTAAGTTTTAAGGCCAATAATCCTAATGCAGTAATCCTTGTAGTTTAAAATCCTGCGGGGGGGGGGGGGGAGCAGATGTCTACAATAATCCCAGTAGTCGATCCCGCAGGGCAGGGCAGACATCTGTAAATCCAAATAAGTAAGTCGTAATTCCGAGCAAGTTGTCGCAATTCCCAATAGCTAATGACTAATTAAAAAACATATTTAATCTTTGTCTTTTCCAAAGCAGTTGCGTAAGGGATTATGTTCAAGGGAAAGAATGATCAGAAAGTTAAAGTAGTTCAGATGAAAATATATAAGTGAAGCCCTTCTTCCTTCCCTCAATATCTTCCTAAATGATACTGAGTTATATGGGTAAGGTAATATTTATATATTAATATTACAACATTGTCAAATTCAATGCCAAGTTGTAAACATTTTCTTGAACAGAGTAGAGTGCAACATTAGAACCTGCACTATGTACAACATTTATGAGTCCAGCTACTTATATGTACAATTCTTGTTCATGTAAAATAAAGTAGAAAATTAATCACTATGGCATAAGGTGTCATCAGAAATCAGTATTACTGCCTTCATAGTGGGAAGTTTTGGAATGTGGAGTCCTTTTCTGTAGGAAGCTTCTCCATCTTCTCAGAGGAGTTGGGTCTTTATTTCCAACCATCTTGGACTCTAATTCACCTTGCAGGCATGTTTTCTACCCAGTCTTGTGCAAGGATGCTACCAATACCTATGATTATATTCCTGCTAGCCAGACAAGGGTTTGGACTTTGTATATTTGGTAACCAGCCAGCTCACTAAATTCTCTTATTCTTTCTGATTTCTGAGTCTACCTAGGAATCATGACATTTGTACATAGGATAAACAGTAATACAACTTTTTTCTGTCCAATCGTTGTAACACTTTCCTTCTTCATTTTCTTTCTTCTATTACATTGGTTAGAACATTCAGATGAATGTCAGATACTGGCATTCAGTAATGTCAGGCATCCTTCTTGGAGCCTTATAATGTTTTTTCCAGTAATATGACATTGGTAATTATTTGAGGTGACCTTATTATCAGAACTGTTCCTTTCTATTTTTTTCTTTTTGTTTACTAGAAATTTTTTAAAAATTGGGAACAAGTGCTAGGTTGTATGAACTTTGGTAAATTTTGAGAAGACATTTGGTTCGCTTGTGTGATATTCTTTTCAGTTTTAAAAGACAATTCAATTTCTCTGTAAAAACACTCTGATAACAAACTGATTGCAACATGCAAACCATTTTTCATGTTTCTTTCCTCCCATCCCCTCCACTACCCTCCTGTCCTTTCCTCTCCTCTTCTTTGTGGTACTAGAGATTGAACCAGGGCTTAGGCACTGAGTGATATCTCCAGCCCTTTCTTAATTTTTCTTTTTTTTTTTTAGGTTTTTTGAGACAAGGTCTCACTTTGTAGTTCAGGCTGGCCCTGAGCTCAGCCTCAAACTCATCACAGCAATCCTCCTGCCTCTGCCTCCCGAGTGCTGGGATTACAGGCGTGAGCCACCACGCCCGGCAGTGTGGTATGTGGTACTGGTTGCTGCTGGGCGTGAGTCTCCACACCCAGTATGGTATGTGGTTACCGGGGAATCAAACCCGGGTCCTTGCGCTTGCAAGACAGGCGCCGGAACCACTGACCTAACTCCCCGGCCCTCTTAATTTTTATTTTTTGAGGCAAGGTCTTGCTAGTTAACCCTAGATGTACTTCAACTTGCAATCCTTTGCCTCAGCCTCCTAACATACTGGCATTGCAGTCATGTGCCATTGTTCCTGGATAGTAATACTTTTTTTTTTTTTCATTTTTATTGTCAGAGCTAGTTCTTCCAGAGCAAGTTCCATAACATATTTTTCTGTTTCTAGCTATCCAAACTGCAGTCTGGAGACTAGCAGCATCAGCATTACCCGAGAATTTGTTCAATACACTAATTCTCAGATTTCCTTCACACTACTGAATAGAAGTTCTGTAAATGGGTGTAGGAATTCACAGGTTTAACATGTTCTCTACTCTTCTGCACACTAGGGCTTGGGAGGCACAACCCTGAGCGTGCAGAACCCATATGACTCTCTGGGTCCACAGAAACTGCAAACAGAACAGCAGCCACTACCTGGGGACCAGCACCCTGTCCTGCATATGTAAAGGAAGGTTTTTTTTAGAGGAGTCAAAGTTTAAAGATTTAGTGAGTGAAAACAGTAGCAGCCAAAGGCATTCTCTGGGACTTTCAGCCATGCCTCATCTGATGCAATGTTTAGAAATCAAGAAAGAACAGATTCTTGTCAACAGGCTTTAGGGTAGCAGACTTAGTATCAACCTGTCTTACTTTATGTTCAAGAACGTCAACACCACGTTTCACATAGATTTCAGACAGGATTGTTTTTTCAAATTCTCTCCCAGAAATAATAAGGAAGATAACTGTAACACATCTACAGTTTCGTCATAGTCTATGCTTCACAACATCGCCTTTACTCTAAATATGTTCATAAGACAAGAGTAACTGTTGCCGTGTTAGAAATGGGACAATTGAGGTGCAGGGTGGTTAAAGAACTACTTATTTTGGGTTATGATAAGAACAAAATAAAAGGCAGCCTCAAGTGACAATCAAGAGAAGCAAACTGGAAAACTAGAATAAGAACAGTTCAGAAAAGAAACACAACAAAGGTCAAAGAGCCAAGGATACACTCTTAAAAGCCTGTGTTTCTTTTATAACAATGCTTTAGAAGACATGAAAACTGTTTCTGAAAAGACATCAAAGTGAAAGGAAGCAAATTACACCTAGGGTTTGACCCAGGGTGAATGCACAAAAAGGGAGGATAATTCTGCCCTTTCTATACCATAAAAATTTGTAGAGTGGCTCTTCCTAGAATCCACTAATAGAACTGGTAGAAAGCTCCGCCAGCAGTGAAAACAAAGACGGAATACATCATGAGGTCAGAAGCATCGTCTTCAGCCAAAGGGCTGCAATTCCTGATGGAAAGAAAGAGTTTTCCCAGTGTCTGCTCTGACAGAATAAACTGCTCTCCTCAGGAGTGAGGAAGCAAGAGAAAAAGAGAAAGAGGCTGGATCCCTCATGGCCTAAGGACCTACCATTATTCTCCACACCCCTGAAGATTGTACCAGCTCTCAGCAGAGTCTCTCTGGAAACCTGTCTTCAGCTGACAAACATCAGTCAGCCCCTTTTCAAAATCACACAACATAAAATCTTGTGCAAAGCACTATGTTGCGGAATTGCAAAGGAGGATGTAGTAAGGGGCACATTTTTAGCAATTATTTTTCTGTTATATTTCAATTGTCACACAAGTGTAGATATAAAAGGAGAAGTTTTACATTTTCTATATCAAGTACTAAATACTGGTCTTTCCCTGCCTGCCTGTTAATCTCTCTCTGTCTCTATCTCTGTCTCTCACTACACACATACATGCATGCATACACACACATATGCATACCACAGGCACGATATATGTACATATGGAGGTATATATATATACATACACACACATATATGCATGGTGTCCTTTTATAATCATCTAAACAGTTCTATGGAAGAAAGTCAGTATACAATCTCTGCCTTCCAAGCAGAGGTTCTTCAATGCAGGACCAGTAGAAGTTTGTAGGTGTTCCTGCCTTAAATTCACTGAATGGTTCAAGTAATACACTTACAGGCTGAGAAAAAAGGGAGAACAAAATTAAAAGTGAAACAGAGGATTATTTACAGTAATTTATAAATTTTCCAGTGGCTTAGAAACTTGCGTATAATGAAATGACTAAATGCAGATTTCAGAGTTGGATATAACCTAGAAAATTATCTAATTTAATCCACCATGGTTGAAGTCCATACTAAGCACTCCTAAGAGCCAGGGTAAAGGCCAGTGGCAGAGTGAACACCCAGTGTGTGTGAGGGTAGATGCAAGATGCATTCACATCTGTCCTTCCAGAGAAGGCCACATCGCAGCGCTGGGATAACTGTCAGAATAGTCTTGGGCTTTTAGCCCCTTCAGAGGTTCCTCAGCCACACCGAACTGCCTCACCCCTCTTCCCACCCACACTGGAGCAGAACATACTCAGTGATTGATGGAGAAAGGTGAGCATTTAGTAAATACTGGGACAACTCTGATGGGTCGTTTTAGCTCAGAGCTTCCTATGAAGTTGGCTAAGACTACTGTGGGCTCATTTTATAGTTCAATTTCCTCTGCTCAAGCTTTTTTCCTTCTCTCCCTCTTGTGTGGTTCCCTAGGTCATCTGCTATTACCTCACAGTAAACCTCATCGGAAATCTGAGTCCCTGTACATTGTGTTAGCTGCGTTTGTCCTCTTGAAACACTCAGATCATTATGAGCTCATTCCCATCTGCTGCTTTGCTCTCTACTCACTTGCCCTTGTCTTGCAGTCTGAACGGCAGAATAAAGTTTTAGCTGATTCATCACCCCCCCCACTTTTTTGGGGGTAATTTTCTCTTAAAGCAGACAATGTTGGAAGGTAAAGCACGTGATTCATGAGTCAATGGTTCACAGATATAGACTAGTTCACATTCTTTTGGGGGGGACTTCTCTACCATTTGAGGTGCAGTGGGGGCTTCTGCAGGAGGAAGGAAACAGAGAACCAAATGGAGAAAAGGGTAGTCAGTGCTCTCTAGCAGAAGTATAAATTTGGAGTCACCTTTGGCAAGTCTTTCAACCTTTCCGTGAGCCAAAAATATGTCCTTATCCTCTCTCCTGTGTTCTCAGGCTAAATGAAAGGAAACATCCAGTTTAGACATCTGGGTGTTGTTCTGCATGCTACACTTTCATTCACTCCTCATAGCCGATTACTCTCCATGTGTTTCCTTATTCTTCCCCCACAGCCTGAATGGATCTGTCTTCTATTTCCCTTCTTCACATCTACTATACTGTGTTGGTTCTAGCTCTTGTTGTAGGAAATGTCTCTGCTAGACCTATTCTCTTCTGCTCCATATTACACTCAGAGTGAACTCTTTAGAACACTAGCTACTGATATTAAAAATATTTTAATGAAGCATTATATTTATTGTAGCAAAAATCTGATACCAAGCCTATCAAAGTGAGTGATTAGGGCTGGGGATTTAGATCAGTGGTTCCAGTGCCTGCCTTGCAAGTTCAAGGACCGGAGTTTGATCCCTGATCACCACATACAACAATGTTAGGCATGAGTCACTACATCCTCCAGAAATCAGAACCACATACCACAGTGCTGGCCATGGTGGCTCAAGCCTATTATCCCAGCACTCGGGAGGCAGAGGCAGGACAGTGCTGTGAGTCTGAGGCTGAGCTAAGGGCCATCCTGAACTACAAAGTGAGATCCTGTCTCAAAAAAATAAAAACAACATGTCTGATTAAATTGTGGAATATTCATATAATCTAGTGCTACACAACAGCAAAAACTAAATAAACAAACAAATAAATAAACAAGCCCCTGGCATAATTGTTAACATAAATGAATCTTATGAATATGACATTAAGCCAAATCACAAAAGAGATTATTCTATGTGATTTGCTTGTCTATGAAGCTTAAATAATCTAGTATGTTAAAAGCCACATAGTGATACATTTAGACCGGAGGCTGAAGTAATGACAGGGTGGAGATAGGAAGGGAATTCATAGTTCATTTTTTTATTTTCAAAAGGATTACTTATATGGATATGTTCACTTTGAGAAGTCCCTACACCTAAGACCTACAATTTGTTTTCTGTATGTATATTGATCTTTAACGTATGTTTAAAAATTTCATAGTAATTCCCCTAAGATTGTTGCAGGAATCCACCTCATAAGCTCTGCTCCATGACTTGCACATTTCTCAGATCATCTCTCTAATTATTCTCCTTGTGTATGTTACTTTCTCTCACAATGAATTCCTTGGATTTCCCTGAAAAGGGCAGCAAGCAGGTTATTTGATGCTAATCATTCTCTCTCACACACTTCCTTCCTTTTTAGCACTGGAGAACTCAACCCTAAATAGAATTTTTCAATGAATGAATGGCTTTTAAAATAATTAAGTAAAACAAGATATGTTCAGCTCCTAGAACAGTTCCTGAAACAGCATGTACTCAGGATAAGTTAACTTCTTTCTCCTTCCCTTTTTCTATAGTATAGATGAATTTGTAATCTTGAACATTACCGGTGCCTATCAATTTCACATTCTTTTGTTGGAACATACTCCAAAAAGATACTCTCACTTGTTTCCCATTCCAAAGCATGTTAATCTTGACACAATCTTGGATAAGATACCCTAAAAAATCAAATACTGTAATGATCCTCCCAAAATCCTTTGAAAATATCACCACAGGTCTATTAATTGATAAAGGGGTAAAGAACACCTGTGTCTAAGGAAAAATATTTCCTGGGGTCTCCTTTCACTTTATTTGAGCACTCAAAGTACAAAGAGTCATTTGAAGGTTCTAAGAGACTTAAACTACATGTTTTTGCTGCTGGTTATTATTTCTAAATATATTATCTTCTTGCTATAAAAATGCTATCTTTCTCATGCCAGATTTCATTAAGACCATCCATCTGGTCTGTACTGATAACCAGAATCTCAAGATGCCCATTTTTCTTTCAGCTTGTCATTTAAAATCATCCAGATATAGAAGAGTCAGGTTTTGCGGCTTCTTCCAAAGGATTTTGTCTTCCTAATGCTATAACTGCACATGATGAGTACTGATCAACAACAGAGTCCACACAGCCTCTCACTGACTATGTCTATTTTTCATTTGAGCTGTTTTAGGAGAATACAAGCATGAAACAAAAGTCTTGAAATCTAGCAGATCAAGTACCACAGTGAATATAATAAATTACAGTCAGAAAAAAAAGAGTGTTTAAGGAAAGATTGAATTATAGCAACACCTCCTCTGTTTTGCTTAACTTTGTTTTCCATGGTTTCAGTTACTGATGGATATCTGTGGTCCAACCTATTAAAAGGAAAATCCTGTAGGCAAATAATTCATATGTAATGTCTTGTATGCTGTTCTGAGGAGTATGATGAAATATTATACTCTCTTTCTCTATCTTACCTAGGGCATGAGTCATATCATTTTGTCCAGAATACCCATGTTGCATATGCTACCTGCCAGTTAGTTGTCAGTAGTTGTGTTGGTCATCAGACCAATGGTTTTGGTATTCCGATGTTTGTGTTTAAGTAATCTTTATTTTATTCAATAATAACACCAAAATGGAAGTGTAGCAATAGAAGGAGGCATTAGGACATAAAAAGTGGCAGAACAGATTCACCCTGACACTATATGGCCTAAAAGAGAAACTGTAGTATAAATAGGGTTGGAACTGTCTGCAGTTTCAGATTCCACTGGGAGGATCTTAGAAGTTATAGAGGGGTGAGGACCACTGTAGAATCAAACTGTGTTATGATTATAATTCTAAAGGACTTATTTGTATTGATTCAGGAATATGCCAATTGATTGAATAATCTCTATAAATTCCAGTTCTTAAGATTCTTAATCCAAGAAATAGTGGAAAAGATATTTTGTGAGCAGTAGAAGATGCTGTCCATTGATTGCCCTGGGTCACAAACTTTAAGGCTCCTAATACTGACAATGAAAATGTAGAAAATGGCTTAAGGAGGAAAATCTGAGGGAGAAGCCAGCCACTCTGAAGAGTTTCTGCTCTATCCCAAAGCAAGTGATTCCCTTTTATCTCCTGCATTCCCTCATTATTCTCACTCTTCACCATACAGCACCTTTATTGTTTGTTTCCCTAAAGCTAATGCTCATATAATTACACACACACACACACACACACACACACACACATGTGGTAATTAGAAAAGAAAAAAGCATAAAGCACAAGATCCCAGACTCCTCAATGCCCTGAGATGGCCTTGATAACGTATGGCATAAACAATAAATTCCTGTTTGGTTGAAATTCTGTTCTCATGTAGCCTCAAGCTTATTTTATGTAAATAGACCTACAGAGATGGGAAGAAAGTACTCCATAGTAAAATATTAGGTGTACATCTTTTACAATGAAGTATAGAGATAAAATTTCAAAAGGTCACTAGAAACATGAGAAAAATGTCCTGTGGATAAAGGCGAGGAGGAGAGAACCGGATGGGGGAGTGTTGGGAAGAGGACCCCATAGCACAGGGTCTGTCTGAGGATTTTTGCAAAGGGCTCCACTTGCCAGCTGTCAACATGGAGGTGCTTGAGCCACATAGAGATAAGGTGCTGCTGGTAACACATCTTACTCAATAATAATTCCAACAAACAGCAGGGAAATGAATTATACTGCATTGTTGCCTGGTCTAGAGATGTGGCTTGGATTTTGACCTTTCCCAGGTACCACTTAGAGAATTCCTGACTTGGTTAATCTCAAAAAACTGAAATTTATTAATATGGTTGCTGTTGACCAGGCATTCAGAAGAAAGAACACGGAGCAAATATCCTGAGCAGGCATCAAAGTGGCTAACAAAGGTGTCACTGACATGAGTTTAAAGAAAGCTGCACGTCCAGTCTAGACTCACCCAAGGGAATGGAGGGTCCGGGAGAACACATAATAGCATCTGGCCTGGGCATGTATGTTGAGTAGAATTCCCATGGGCGCAAACAGAAAGAACATAAAGTCAAGTTTACAGTGTTTGTGATGTTGATTTAAATGTCAGTTGGTGGACACAGTCTGTTCATTTGAATACTTTCTATTATAACATTGATCTTATACATCTCTGGAAATTTTCATGAACAGCTACTTAAAGGAGTATTTCAACTTGCATCTCTCTGAAGGCCAGATTCACGGGTACATATTTTAAAGCTCCTTTCTAGCTTTTCATTATGTCTCAATTCATGCCAAGATCTGTAGTAATCCCTCGGACTCCTACAGCCCTGTCAGGTGATGATTAACTAACACAGGTTCGATCAACAATGGCAAAATTAGATTTGAATGAGTTTTTTTTTATAGCTCTCTCTGTGATGAAATACCTAGACTCAGATATTTCTCTCACCTCTACACAGCAAAATGGCTAGCTGTGAGGTAATATGCAATCTGAGAAATAGACAACATATCTTGATTTAAACATGACACAGATGCTGAGCTGAGCCCCGCTTTGGAGGTGGTATCATACGTTGTGGGCTGGACGCTAAAAGTTTTGAATGGAGCAAAGAGATGGGCAGACCTATTTTGTGTGTTTGTTAAGAGCACCTCCAATGCCGGGGTTCATTTATTTTTTTTTTTTGAGCACAGGGTCGTCTTAATTCAGCAAGAAACAAGTGTCCTAGTCAGAGAAGAAAGGCTCATGATTTTCTCTTTTGTGTTTCCAAGGTAATTCAAATATCCTTCCCACGGAAGAGGCTGCAGGGAGCCAGCAGACCCTGCTTCATCCCTCACGCACAGGGTTAAGCCCGACAAGCCTGTGACTTCTGGGCGTTCAAGGTGATGCACGTTGTGTCCCGATGTGCAGCCATGGTGAACAGATACTCTGAAGCAATGTCGAGTTCAGGCCAGGAGCATGTACAGCTTGGCATTTTGAGGGAACACGTAGGGAAGGTGGTAAATGAAGCCCTAATTATTCAGGGAAAACCTTATTTAGTCATCTGTTATTCCCTCCCGGACCCCTTCCCTTGTGGAGAGACTGGATGCGGGACTCAGGAAAAGACAACAAGAAGGTTAGGAAGAAGCATCGGGATTCCGACACCTCCTATTTTATCCTTTTAACTCAAGGACATGCAGTGTTGGGTTAAATATAAAGCTCTTTCCAGAAATTGGACGTGGACAGAAATCCATTAAAGTACATAGATTTTAACCATACAAAACCAGGTATGATCGCGCCAAAGGGGCCAGCGTGGTACCTTACGGGATGGGGTGGAAACAGCTTCAGGTCAAACTTCCCATCTGAAGCCACTCTTCCAGGCTCTGCTTTGGGAAAGACCCCGCTGGGTCTTTCGCGCCCCCACCCCGCCGTCCTGTTTCTCAGGACCGAGTGCATCAGTATTTTCTGAGCGCTGGAGGAACCGTGCAGTCGTTTCTAATCAAAGGTTTTGCCTTCAGTGTTGGCTGTGAAATCGCCTCGCCCTCCCGCAGTCCCCCGGAGCACACCATCTTCGTGTGTGGTTTCTACTCACGTCCCTTTTTCTTCTTTCCTTCCTAGCATCCCTTCCAACATAACTTCATCTTCAGGCTGCCTTAGATCCTTTCGCAGCGCAGCAGGACGGAATTCCTGAACCGCGGGCACACTGTCTGTACGCGCAGGTGCACCCCGCGGGAGCTCGTCCGAAGGAGACGCGCCCGGTGCCTGACCCTCTCGGCGGCCCCGGGCCACCGCGGAGCCCGTGCTCTCCCTGCCCTCCCCGCGCCCCAGCTCCCGCCTCCGCTGCCCCTCGGGGGGCTGGGGCCCCGCGGGCGCCCCTCACCTTGTGGCCGGGAGGAGCCGCCCGCCGGCGCGAAGTCTCCGCCGATCGGCGCTGGGTCTGGGCTCCGGCCAGCGCGGCTCCTAGCCCGGCGGGCGGGAGCTCGGGCGCCCCTCCGCGGCGTGCGGCGTGCGGCGTGCGGCTGGGCCGGGCTGCGGCGCGACGGGCGCGAGGAGCGGGCGGGCCGGTGGCGGAGCCGCGGGGCCGAGGCCGCAGACAGCCGGGCGCAGAGGCGGCGGGACGACGGGCGGGGCCGGGCCGGTGCCCTCCGGGCGCGGGAGGCGCCGCGCTCCACTTTCCGGCGCCGGCGGCGGCGCACGCCCGGCTGCGAGCGCTAGAGGGCGGCGCTGTCCGCGCTATCAGCCGGCGAGGGCGGCGGGCGGCGCGGACGCGGTCCCGGCCGGAGCCCGCCGCGCAGGCCCGCCGCTGCGACCGAGCCGACCGTCCCCCGCTCCGCGGCCCACTGAGCTGGGACGGACAGGGCGGGCAGCGCGGCTCCCCGGCGCAGACCCGGGGCAGCTAGCGCTCTTCAGAGGGGAAACGGCAGGCAGCGTGCACTGAAGGTCGGGTGGGAAGAGGGAGTGGAGGAGATCGGGGCGCGCGGAGTGGAAGGGGCGCAGAGTGGGGGTAGCAGCGGCGGGGTGGCAGGGGCGGTGTGGAGCCGAGCGAGCTGTCCAAGCGCCCAGATGTTTTCCCGGTGAGAATTCTCAGGGCTGACCTCTCAGCTTGGCCAAGGACTTTGTCCTGCTCTGTCGCTCCAGGAGCTCTGGGTTTTGCCGCAGAGCAGTTAACCCGGGAGGGTCTTCAGCGAATCCTGGCGCGCTGGAGGCTGAAGGAACATGCCTTAGGGCTATTAGTGGCTTTCTGTTTAGGGACTGGGGAACTGAAACTTTGGATCTTTACATGGATTGATTTCCAGATGTTATGGGGAAAAACAATCAGATTATTAGAACTAGAATTTTAAGGGAAGAACCATAACATGAACTATGTTCATTTTTTTTTTTTAAACGTGGAAACTAATTACGGTTTGTAGACAGTTTGATGCAACCAACCAACGTCTTTAGAATTTAAAGACTGGAGAACCCATGTAGACAACCCGCATAGCTTCCCCCGAACTTCAGCTTTGTGCTCCTTTCCTGCGTGTAGCTTGTTGGAACCAGAGAAGGCATTATTCAGTATTCAGTGTTTTGCAGCTCGAAGATTCTTTTTTAGTGTTGTTCAAATTCTTTCTATTGGCACCTTGAGAATTCTAAACAGATTAAATCCTACAATTCAGAAAGGCATCCCTAGGTGCCCTTCATCCTGCTGTCTGGAGTACATCTCAAGGTCAGCAAGAACCCGTGGTGGGTGTGAAAGGCATTTCACTAAGCAGGAAAGGAAGGCTGAATAACTACAGTCTCAGATTCTGACTTGCTTTTGTGCGTCCTGTTGAAAGAAGAGAACAGGTTAAATGAACCTCATTTCACCCAAAGAATAGGGTAAGGAAATATTTGCCTACCAAAGAGAGATGTATCTTGAAATCTGTTTGATGATAAAAGTGTTATGTAAGAATAAAAAGAACCATTCATCACTTTAAAAAGATGAACCTCACAGGACTAAAATTTTTGGATACCGAGAGAAAAAGTATTACCAGATAATGGTCTTACTCTGGCAACTTTAGAGTCTTTTAGAAGATGAAAAAAGTTGAATTTATTGTTTTCTTTTTTCCTTTCTCTGTCTGTCTGCCTCTCTCTCAGGAAACTAGCTTACCTATTCTTTGGTTATTACAATGTAAACACCTAGGGGAATATGTATTAGACACTTAGAAACTATCCTGAACATATTTCAAAGTATTCTATTTTGGTAGATTTCAGATTCATGAAGTTCATGGTTATTCTCAAGCTAGTCATTAACTTCTGGGATATATTTTACTAGTTTTAATAAAATTCAACACCCACTTAATCAGGAACTGATAATTTAATTTGTGGATTACTCATTTGAATTTCCAGTGGGCTCGGAATGTTTAATGACTATAGGTATAGATAAATCACATTCCCATTTCATAGTGGAACATCTCTTGTAGTTAAAAACCTATCTTTAGAGACCGAGCAGAGCTCCAGGCAATGGCAAAACAAATTCATCGCTACTCACTGGGAATTCATAAAGGAATTAGTTTATCAGATTCATTCATTCAAAAACACTGACAAACATACACCATGTTCCAGACATGAGCCGGTTTCTAAGAATATGATAAAGAAGATCGGTTTCTTTTCTCCCAGACCCGAAAGTTCAGTGACAGACTGATTCACAAACCAGCAAATCTGATTCCGAGTAACAGTTTGGGAATTGGAGAAGTAGAACATTCACAAAGAAGGACGGTCTAATCCAGCTTTTGTGGTGGGGACTGTGAGTTCCGGAGGAATGTTGCTGGTAGTGGTGGAGAACGGGGAATGACGAACAGTGCATTACTGGCATCCCTAGGGTGCTCATTGTGAACTTTGTGTGTGGATGCTGGGATCCCAGTGTATAGGGAAGCAAAGATGCTTACTGGTTCTTTCTTACTAGAAGCTAGATTATAAGTTCTCTGAGGCAGATAACCATGCCTGACTTCTTCATCACACTAGTGCAGAGAAGTGTCAAGACCCTGGTTGACATTGTCTGTGGTTTCCTATCTCCACTGTGGAAGTGGGAATAAGCTGGGAAGGAAAGAAGTTAAGGTGGAGAAGGCATTAGTATTTATTAATCCCACACCATCCTAGGTACTCTCCAAGCATTATCCCACCAAATAGTCCCACCCTCCTGAGGTTCTTATTGCATTCTTTGTGATTCAGGTCACAAAGGCCAGTAGGAGAGTGTGAAACTTCTCCAGATAGGTCCCTCCATTTGTCAACTTTCAACAAGGTATGCTGTAACAACAAAGCCTAACCCCCGGATGTGGTGGTTTACTACAGGGAAGTATCTCACACGCAGAGCAGGTTAGCTCTCAATTGGCTGTAACTCTTCTCCACGTGTTTATTCTGGGACTCAGGGAGATAGAGCCAGATCACTTTTAGGGTAAAAGGGAAAGGAGTGATGGAACATCACAATGGGTTTTAACATTTTTGCTTAATTAAAGGATAAAACTCTGCTACTATTTCATTTGCTAAACTAAGTCACATGGCTGAGGTTGATATCAGTTGAATAAAAAAAAAAAGCAAAGATTCCAAGGAGGGGGTTAGTAGAGATAAAAGCGCTGTGAACAAATCATTCAATTGGCAACAGCCTTCAGCAAGTCTTTTGAATGAAGGCTTTTTCTATTTATTGGTTTGAGCCTATTTGCTAATTGTGTTCAACAACTTCAGAATACACAGAGAAAAATAATGATTGTATGTTAATGTATTTAATTGATTAGACTATGTCCTCTGGGACCAAATTATATGAGGAGGACTTGGCAAGTTATACTTGCCCTAAGAAAAAGCATCATTTTCTGGTTACCAGCTTATTTTCCCTCTTTTGATACATGCAACTAATTGTTCCCAGGAGAAATAAGTAAGGTACACTAAATGAAACAAGATCTGTAACTCTAGTGGCTTTGAAAATGGTTCAGGATCAACACAAATTTTCATCAAAAGTAATGGAAAGAAGGTCTTCCACTGATGAATACTCAAGGGTGATATATGGAATACTTCAGATTTGGGATTTGAAGGGAGATGTGGGACCCAATCCCTGTCTTCAAGAAGCTCAGTGTCCCAGGCAGGTAAAGCTACTCACGTGGATGACGGCATGAAGAAACAGAAGGAGCAGAGGAGCCTCTGTGGAGGAGTTAAGGCTAAGCTAACTTGGGGAAGGAAGATGGGTGGTATAGAGCCAGCCTTCTCTCTGAGTGCGGATCTTTCCGTCTTCCTGTCCTGGGGGCAGGGAGCTGGCCAAGACTGGCAAGCAGGTGCATCTGCTCACACTCCAGCCTGATCCTGTCTAGGTAGACAAGCCAGAAACACAGGCTATGACTGTGTGTTCTAAACAATTATCTTCTTTTACTTTGTTTTTTTTTTTTCAGGTAAGATTTTATATAATTCAAGATGCCCTCAACCTCCCATCATACATGGCTCTTTGACCCTGTTTCAATAAGTGAATAGTTTGCAGGTAGAAACTATGAAAGCATAACCTTCGCTTTGCCTCAGCGTGCAGACTGAGTTTCGTAAGCTGGTATAGGGAAGGTGACAACCACCTATAAAAGTGATTCACGTATTTGTGTATATGTCATTCCATGTTGGGCAGCTATGATGGGGAGTTCATGTGGCTTTGCTGCTCCTGATCAGGGCTGGCAGTCCTTGGTCTGTGCTCACAGAGTACATTGATCTTTTGAAACCTGTTACCATGTCCCTTTCCTTTTTTACCACCCTATGTGACAGTATTTAGGCTGATTGTCCAGTACTCTGACTTTATGTCTCGTCATTTAGATCCCAGCCCAAGCTGGATAGTAGAGTGACCTTGAACCAACTTCTTATTTGACATTTGTTTCAGTTTCCAAAGCTTTCATACGAGGCTTATCACATCCAGTCGAGTGGACATTTTTCACATGGGATGATGTATACTCACTGATAGATATTAAGTGATCAGTGTTAGTTATTAAAATATTTCTTTCATTTTGCTTATGTATATGGGGGGATTACATTCGGTAGAGAAATGGGAAAAAATAAGAATTAGGTTGTGTCCTATACTGGTACAAATTCTCAATGCTGTGTGTGATTGTGATGCATATATATATATATATATATATATATATATATATATATATAAAACCAATATATGCACACACACGCACACGCACACGCACACACACACACACACACATATATGTAGTACCAATAAAGATTTAAATTAAAATAAATATTTCTTTCATTTTTTTCTTTACTGAAAGAGATTCACTTATTAGATTTATTTTAATGTCTGTGGCTCTGGTTTTTGGACTTTTTCTTTTAGCCTACAGGTGAGGATATTCTTTGGTTCAAATGTGTCTTATAATTGACTTTTTTTCTTTATTTTCCTTGAAAATATTTTCTGCTGTTATCTTTATTATCTTTACCATCACCTTTTATTTTTAATTTTTATCTTTGCAGTACTGGGAATTAAAATGGGTCATCTCAGAACTCTTAAATTTTTTTTTTTTTAATTTCTGAGACAGAGTCTTACTGAGCTGCTAAGTTGCAAGATGGCATGAGCTTGCAGTTGTGCAATCCTCCTGCTTCATCCTTCCAAAGTGTTGAAATTACAGACAAGTTCCACTGCACTGAGCTAGGGTTAACACTTACTGTCAAGGAAATGCTCAGCTTTCTCATTCTTCAACTCCCATTCATCTCTCACTGAACTGAATACAGCTTCTGCCTTTGTAATGCAGTCAAGACTTCCCCTGGGGGAATCCCTATAAACATGTAATTACCAAATTAGCAAGAATCTGCTTCATGGCTCTTATTCCCTTTATCAGTTTTATCATTGTTGACCATAGTGTTCCTTAAGCTCTCTCTGCTCTTGGCCTTAGCAACGCGTTTCTGTCTCATACAATTATGTTACCTTCCCCAGTAGTTTCTTTGAGTGTTGCTCTGGTATTGCTGTTTACAGACACAAGTTT
Organism: Petromus typicus; assembly: GCA_004026965.1. Classification (NCBI taxonomy): domain Eukaryota; kingdom Metazoa; phylum Chordata; class Mammalia; order Rodentia; family Petromuridae; genus Petromus; species Petromus typicus. Next base: position 11,550 of record PVIR01000626.1, on the reverse strand, counting down.
TGGTTTTTAGAAAATTAAAACATAAACTTGAATAAGTGGAGATATATTTATGTGCTTGGCTAAGAAGACTAAAGTATTTTTTTCTAATAGGGGAAATTTGACAAAATATTATAATATTTATCTGAAATTATATACTAAGTAGAAAAGCAAAGACTAAAAGAGATATTAACTGGAGAAAAATTGTCTTGGATAAAATAATGTAGTCTATTAAAAGGCTAAAATGATCTTTGAGGAGAAGACTATAATAAAGATACAGTTTAAATGAATAGAGAAGATAGAACAATTAGGGACCTTAAAAATATATTAACACATAATAAAAAAGTATCACAGAGCAATAAAAAATAATAAAAATATTGAGAACAATGACCAACTAAAAGGATGAAAAACACAATATGAAGTCTTTGTATCATATTATAGGTTACAATAAATTCCAAAGAGACAGAAGAGATAAATGTAAACAATTTAAAAAGAGAAAAACACTTAGGATCTGTATTCTCTGATATGTGGAGAAAGAAGGAATTTCAGATATTGGCCTTGGTGTGTAAGGGCATTTGGAGGAATAATTCTCTATCATTCCTTGACATTAAGAGTTATAATGTTTCAACCATACTCATTATTATCTCAAGCTAACCATACCAGAATCTCCTTTTTGGCTCAAGACTTTCCTACAAAGCTCTAAAACTGATTTCGTTGTTTCTCTAAGGAGTAGGGCAGGAAACATTATTCCTTTTTTGCTAACCACAGAACTATCTTTTCTAGATCCTTATTCTAGATCTCTGCTCACTCTAGTCTTAACAGAGCCCTTCACTATCCAGTCTAGCTTTCCTTCCATCAGATGCACCAATACATCGCACTATATTAGAGCACTTACTGACGGAGTTCTTAGTGCACAGTACGTATTCAATAAATAATGTATGAGTGATTTCAACTACGATTTTAAGTCACTTTCTTTACAAGTGGGCTCATGTATTATTCTTCAGACCACTCTTTTAATAACGAAATAATGGAAAGCCTCAGTAAAATAATGGTAGCAAAGATCATGAAAAGGGGTAAGTAAGTCTGATTTCTGATTTAAGCAATTGGAGAGAACTACTGTAGTTATATTCTGAGCCTATTATATTTGAGGATATTGTATGCCATTAGTATAGTTTCTGGTCAGCAGTGGGGGCTGGAGATAGCTGCTTTGAGGGTCTCTAGGTATTGGCTTTGGTGTGCATTGATGGGCCGAATACTCAGACTTCATGGTACATCTGTGTCCTTTTCCTAGAACATTCTGTTATTCATCTCCTGAAGATTTAGTTTTCTCTAATATATTTAAAATTTTTCCTTTTGGACCTTGCTTGCCCATCTTTTCTCTTTAATTTATCACTCGCCCAAGGCTACTCATAAGTCAGAGAAAGGAAAACACCGCTTGGATCTTTAATCCCTGGAAGCATTCTCTAACTGACCTTCATGAGGAAAGAACATGCCCAATCATTTGTCGTCATCTTGGAATCTTTTCCTCTTTCATGGAAAACAGACACTTTGGCGTTGCGCAGGTCCTTTCTATTAGAATCCAGTTTACAAGCTATAAGGACCATGTGCAGTGTGCTTTCTGGTTGAAGCCAAGGAGAACACCTGCTATCCATCCAATATGGCTTTTGCTGAAAGATTATTAAAAATTCTGTGTTTTTTAAAATTTCTCAACCCACTGGATAAACAATGAATATTAAAATATTAAGAAAAATACCTTTTTCTTTTAACAGCAGAAAACCCATGTTTAACATGTACATGGTGCCTTAAATCCATCATTTAATCTTTGAAATTCAAATAAGTTTAGGACATAGAGATGAAAATCATCAGTTTATAGACAGGGAAAGGAGTTGCTGTTCTCACTAGAACAGTATGTCGCTGAGCTGAGGTTTGAACTGGTAACCAGATCAAAGGCTTGGGTATTTTTAATCCTTGTCAGTGTGTTCCAGAGATGAACTAAAAGAGCTCTACACAAAGCTTGGTTGAGGGAATGACTGGTTCCAGTAGAGAGGAAGGGTAGGGGGAGAAGACTCAGAACCATAATAGAGGGAATTCCTGATCTCGGGGTGTCTGATGGGTGGTATGTGTGGGTAGAACAATTAGAGAGTGACTTGAAGTATGTTTTTGCATTTTAAAAAGAAGTTATGAGTATGTGTAGACATTTATAATTTTGGAAGTATTCCCACAGTCATCAAAAGACCAGTAGTTTCAAATCATGTTTAAAAAAAATAAACAAACAGAAACAGTGTCTACAAAATGACATAGTAGGTAATGATAGTGCTTCAACTTTATATGGATTTATTATTTTTAATAGCTTAGTGTAATCTATGAAACATGAAAGTCTCCTATTTTCAGTGCCCACTTGAGTGATTTTAGTGCATTTTTTGAGTTGAGCAACATTGCCTCAATGTGGCTATAAAGTGTTTCTGCCACCCTTGGGCCCCTTCCTGCTGCAGCCTGTCCCACTTCCGTCGCCACTTCTAGACAATCACTGATCTGCCTTCTGTCTGCAAATTTAATTTTTTAGGTACTTTGTATAAATATGCAAACTTTAGTGTCTAGCTTTTTTTACTTACCAAAATGTATTTGGATTCATACATTTGACTTTGTATTAGTAGTTCCTTCTTTCCATTGCTTATTTTTTCACTGTATAGATATGTTCTATTTTAAAATCCATTTTAAATTACTCCCATACTTTAAACCATATTCCTCATTCATATATCACTCTGATATACATTATTTTAATTGATCCTCAGGAATCATGGGAAGATATCATGGCAATGGTGACAATAAGACTGATAATAGAAAGTGACATTTATCCAGCTCTTACTATTTGCAAAACTACTTTTTAAATATTCTACAGTTAACTCATTTAATCTTGCGACAACCTTATGAGGAGTAAATGATTATTATATTTTGATTATTGGTAGACTGGTTTAGACAGATGAAGTAACATTTGTTATTTTTTGCAGCTAGTAAATTACAAAACTGGCTTTTGAAATCATACCAGGTAATCTGGAGAAAGTTTTGGCCTAGAGAAGGTAGGAAGCGATTTAACTTGTTGGAAGTTACTCTCACTGTCTCTCTTCTGTTATTATATTATACATTAACATCATAAATAGATGACAGAAATTTATCAGGTTCCAGGAAACTGTAGATAAATTAGATACCATTGTGTAACTCTTATGGATTGATGGGGGGAGGCTGAACAAAGGAAGAACATCATCTATGTCCTTTTTCTTTAAATTGAAATCTTTATTGGTACATTACATATACACATCATGATTGCACTCAATAATGAGAATTTGTACCAGTATATGACACAACTTAATTCTCATCTTTTTCCCATAGCCCTACCTACCCTACCACCCCCACCCCCTATATACATAAATTTTGTTTCCTTTCTTTTTTGTTATAATCTCATTATTTTTCCCCCATTCACCCTATATGTCCTTTTCTAAAGCTGGGTGTCTGGTCAGTAAAAGAGCCTGGCAGTTTCTGGGAAGAACTGGCCAACATTCCCGATCCCCTGTATAGAGGTGGCACTGTCTCATTAGCTTTTTCTTTAAGCCTGATGTGATAGAAACACTCAGGATCCTTAAAGCAGCAAAGTATGAGCTTGTTTCAAGAAATGGGAAGGAAAACAATGAAGGAGACATAATTGCTTTTCTCTGAGTTTGGGTGAAAAGAATACATGTAATAGTCCCATAGTCTAGAGCAGTGGAGTAGTCCAGCAGTTTGGATCTTTAAAAAATTAAAAATTTTACTTGAGACAACATGAAAGAATTAATTTATCCCAAGAGCATACCCACAATCTTTATTCTAAGACTGTCCTGCATTTAGATAGAACTTAAGGGTGATGACTTTTACACACACCACACGGCTGCTAAGTGGCCAGACAGGAGCTCCAAGGCAGGGTCCACCGTGCCAGCCTGGGGAGTCTCCTCAGTGCAACTGATTTACATCTGAGGAAGAGCTACACGCATGCGCTGCCTGCTGGTAGCTCTTTCGATTCAGAGTTACAATATACTATTATAATTCATTTAGAAATCAGAGTCATCATTTTATAATTAAAATAAAAATATATTATCACATAATTAAAGATTGTCTTTATAAATTTCTGTTTACAGTTTTTTTTCTTTTTTTCCATTCTCTTTTAAAAACAATTCAGTGTTTATTAGTACAGAGTTGCAGAACACAATGATCACTTTCATCATGGTGAACTGGTGCAGGTACAAATCACAGTTTAATTCTCTTTTTTGTCCCCCTCTTCTTCTTCCCTCCCCTCCACTTACTGGTCTGCATTTCTTTTCAATAATAACCATGACATACATGTATCAAGATTGTGTTCTCCTTTCTCCTTTTTAACCTCCATTTCTGGAACTTGAAACACATAAAAATATAGATAACTAAGGAGATTTTTTTTTCTTTTTTGCAGTGCTATGGATCAAACCTAGAGCCTCTAGCATCTACCACTGAGCTATATCCCAGGCAAGAAAGGCCTTTGGAAAGCAACTTGAAAGGTGCTGGAATGGGGGTAGAGGCTACTTGTGCTGTAACACAAAAGTAAACAGGCAGTGTTTCAAGAGCAGATCTGCCTGGGCAGTGTGGAGTGTCATTTGTCTTGCAGATAACCTGAACTGTTCTCCAGTAGGGGCTCTTCCTGCCGGTTCTCACCCACTTCCGTCACATCTGGTATCTGGAAGAGAACTCAGCTGGACAAAATTAGCTTGTAAAACCAAGAAGAAGGAGACAACTTGGCCTTTGTGCAATGGTGAGCAAAAGGACATAACTGAACTCAAAGATTGATGGGGAAGGAAAAGTGTAAGATATAAAAACACAGTGACTTACTGAGCAGAAGTTCGGTCCTTTGAAATGCTTCAGAGGCTGTAAACAGAAACCGTTGTTCCTGCTCAACCTGTGAAGATGCTCCAAGACTGTTGGGCAATATGGAGAAATTCCTCCTAAGTACTGTCAGGGACTTCCACATTGAAACAAACATTCAGGACCATTTTGGGGGAGTTTTTCTTCTCTATTTATATATTGTTTATCTTAGAAATGTATTTGGGTTAACAGTTGGGACCACCATCTTTTCACTATTAAGTTTATCATGAGTTTGAAGGATGGGTTACAGCTTGATCTTATTAGTTAAGGAGTCAACCCTTAACTCTTTAAATGAAGCCTTTAAGAAAATAAGCATGATTGGTTCAGACAGATTTTATAGTGACACATTATGCTCGGTTTAAGAGACTGATTGAAATTTAATTATATGTTGTGATTAAAAAAAAATGATCCTAAGCCCTTTCATGAGGTGATGTTGGAATTCTTGTGTTTATATTTCAAAACAAAAAATCAGCTCCTTTGTATTTGTGTATGTGTTGAACTGTTATGACAGAGGAGGAGAAAGGTTAGGATGGAAAGTGGAGTCTTTTTCTCTGGAAACAACTCAGTCCTGATAAAGCTGGTTGCCTCTCATGTGAGGAACTAAAATAAATGTAATATAACCATATTTTATCTTTTGAACAGTTTTTGTTGTGTTATGGATATTTTATGACAATTTTGGTTCAATGAACATAACCTATGCCCCTGGTAGGATGAATCACAAGTAGGACTACGGTGGCTAGTGGGCCTCAGTTGGGCGAGAAAGTGACTGACTGGGCCAGGGATTTAGCTCAGTGGTTCCAGCGCCTGTCTTGCGAACGCAAGGACCCAGGTTCTATCCCCGGTAACCACATACAATACTGGGTGTGGAGACTCACGCCCAGCCGCAACCAGTACCACACACCACAGTGCTGGGCGTGGTGGCTCACGCCTGTAATCCCAGCACTCGGGAGGCAGAGGCAGGAGGATTGCTGTGATGTGAGTTTGAGACTGAGCTCAGGGCCAGCCTGAACCACAAAGCGAGACCCTGTCTTAAAAAAAAGAAAAAAAAAAAAAAGAGAAAGTGACTGACTGGAGCACGTCCCACTGATTCTCACCAGTTATGAGAAGATTCAGGGGACTTTAGGAAGTTCTCTTTTGAGGTGCACGTTTTAATACAACTATTTCTAAATCTTTGGACTTTGGAAAAATAATCATTGAAAAAGATATCATGGATATCTTCACATATTTAGGGGCTTGAAGCCCTTGAAAAACATCATGAAAGGGAAAATAATGCACCTGTAAAATTTGTGATTTTGATGTATGTAAGATGACACATGTTGAAAGGCGGGCAATATCCCATTAGTCATGAAAAATAAATTCTCAGTTACTTAGGGTTTACTATAGGTAAAAGAAGTGTCAAACTAAGCAAATGGAATTTGTATCCTAGTTGTCTTTCTACTTCATGTGGAATTTTTTTTCATGGAACTTTCCCAAGGATTCTCAGAGGAAATTCTTATTATCAAAGGCCAAAAAGATGAATATGTTCCCCAAGACCATGCACATGTGGAGGACGTGGTTTCCAAAGCTAAAGCTTACAGTCTAGAATATGGGTTCTGTTTCCTAAACCCTTGATTGCTAATTATGTAAGTAAAATTTGAATTTTGCTGAGTGCATTATGTGTCTTACAAAAGATTTAGGCCAAGTTCTGGTTGTATTACTCGTCAAAGGCTTGCATCTGTTAGTAAGTCAGCAGATTTTTTACTTCTTCTGCTTCCTTAGTGCTCTGGACTTGGCCTAGCACAGACAGGCTCATTGTATGCCAAGGTAGAGGAATTCCATCTCCCATTACTGCACCTGGTGTTGTGACAGAGTGATCGCAGCCTGGTAAACCAGGAGGTAAACAGCTGTTGAAAGCATACTGGGAGATGTCCTCTGTCCAGGGTCTATAGGCTGTGTCTGTCCAGTCGGAAGCCATATTCGTACACAGTCCCTTTGGCTGAGAAAAAAGGAAGCTATTAGTTTCAACTAATTCATTGTCTCTTGTATCAGTTTTGAAAAGTATGGTGACAAAGTATTATAAGCAAAGTGGCTTAAAACAAAATAAACTAATTCTCTCATGGTCTTGGGGTCTAAGATCAAGATGTGGAAGAATAACACATCTTCTGAGATTGTAGGTGATGTATTTTCTTGCTTTCTTCTGGCTTCTGCTGGTGACCAAGCAATGCTTGTCGCTCTCTGGCTTTCACTGTGTCACTCTGACTTCAGCCTCTGGTGTCACACGATGCTCTCCCTGTATATCGCCATCTTCACATGGAGTTTTCCACCTCTTTTTTTTTTTTAATCGTTGTTGCCTTTTTATCTCTTTATGAGGATTTTATTCATATTGGATTAAGGCTCATTTTAATCACCTTGTATTAATTTGATTACATCAGCAAAGACCTGATTTCTTCATGAGATCACATTCACAGACACTGACTGCAAATTCAACATACAGATGTTAATATATAATATAAATATTATATATAAATATAAATCTGTATTATATATAAAATATATAATTAAACATTATACACTATATATTTATGATAACTATAATAAATACAAATATATTTATAAATATATTTATATTTATTATACATGATATATTTATACATTTATTATGTATCATACATTATATAAACATATACATAAATTATATATATATATATATTTTTTTTTTTTTTTAGACAGGGTCTCTCTTTTTGTAGTTCAGGCTGGCCCTGAGCTCAGCAACCCTCCTGCCTATACCTCCCAAGTGCTAGGATTACAGGTGTGAGCCATCATACCTGGCACTGTGATATGTGGTTCTGATTGCTGGTGGGTGTAAATCTCCATGCCCGGCATTGTCTGTTGTTACCAGGGATCAAACCTGGGCTCTTGAACTTGCCAGACAGGCACTGGAACCACTGAGCTAAATCCTCAGCCTTCAATGAATATTTTTGGGAGACATGATTCAAATTATAGTATCTGGCAGACTATTGAAAGATCCTAGAGTCTACACAAGACAATTTTATTTGTTTGTACGATGACATACCATTATGTGCAGGAGGAAATTTTGAATTTAGAGAGCATTGCTATTTAACAAAATACTTAGATTAAAAGGAAAGTATTTGGTTAATTTCTGCCTGGTGACCATGTATTCTTTTTAGGACTACAAAGTATGAACAGTAATGCTTATTATACATGGGTTTGTTTTGGATATTTCAGCTACATCTGTTCAATTATAGTCTGTAAATATTCAATGGAAAATTTTAGGAAAAAAAAGTTAACAAGTTTTAAATTCATGCCAGTCTGTGGCTTCAGACCCACTGGGGTCTTAGAACCTAGCCTCTGCAGAAAAGCAGGGATGACAATATTTTGTGAAAGAAGAAACACAGAATTTCTTTTTTTTTTATTCTTTCTTTTTCCTTTCCTTTCCTTACTCTTTTTTTTTTTTTTTTTGGTACTGGAAATTGAACTCAAGGTCTTCTCATTGTTCCACATTCCCACTATCCCCTTTTAAATCTTTATTTTGAAACAGGATCATGTTAAATTGACCAAGAAAGCTAGTAGTGGTGTTCCTCTACCCTCAGCCTCCATAAATGCTGGGATTACAGGTAGGTACCACCATACTCGGATTTTCATGTTCTTTAGGGGCTTAGACCACATCAGCGAATGTAGAGGGTTTTGTTTTTTTTTCTTTTTTTCTACAATAGTAACACAAATGCTGAGATTATGGACTGAAATCTTTTTTGTGAATGTAACCTTGGGCATTGATATTGATGGTGCACTGAAAGTTTTCTTCTTTGCTTTTATTAAGTCAAGTCTTTGTAGTGGCAAAGTTTCTAACAAAACAAAAAATTTGCTATTCATCTTCAACTCACACTCACCCTTGTTTTCTCTTCAGAGGTTAAAAAAAAAAATGTCAGGAAAAACCTCCCATTGAATTTGAGAAAATCTAAGTTGAGAAGGTTCATTGTGTCAAAAAGGAGAGAGGTAAAATAGAAAATGAGAAACACAGAACTCTAGCAAATGAAATCAAAGAAAATTTAGCAAATCCTACTGAACTCGTGCTAACATATCTGATTCCATTTTTTGGCAGGTTAGTTAGTGAATCGTGCTTATATAATTTTTATATTATTATTTTTAGTGCTCTTTTACACTTGAATTCCATATTTTGCTTTGAATCTATTTTCAAAGCAATTTCTGACGTTCTATCTTTGACCCAACCTCACGAACTGGTAGATGAAATTGTGAGCCAGAGTCTCTGACTTGCAGGCTGAGTTCGCTGCACTCATTGGCTATCATTCTTGTTCATTAAATCACCTGAGATTATTCCATATTTCAGGATCAAAGTGTCTGAAATTCAGAGAAACTCTGACACATTGCCAGAAAGGGAAAATGATCTGATAAACATTAATGACACTAAACACAATATTTTATGTTTTGCTAAGGTTTAGAGAGAATGAAAAATTGATGGCATGTATTCAAAGCTGCTTATTAAGCTTTGGACTCATATTTCCCCCTGGACTTCCCCCTCACATTTCCAACACATTCTGGCTTAGCTTTGCTGTGACACATTTTAATCCTGGTGGAAAAGAAAGAAAAAGAAAGATTTAAAAAATTCTCAAGTGATAAGAATAATTCGTCATATATTACCCAAGTCCCCAGATTAGTGTTGGTCTAGTTTGTGGAAGAGATTTGTTTTTGTTTTTTTTTTAAATTTACTAATATATTAAACATTAAAAACAATACCAAGTCCTTACAAATGTATATCCACAACTATAGTTGTTGAGAATATATTTTGTTTTATTACTCTACCTTAATGTACAGTATAAACCACATCAATATAAATATAGGTATAAATATATGTATATATTAACCCTACCACCACTCCCCATTTACAAATACTATTTTCATTTTTCCCTACTTTTCTGATATTCTTTTTTATTTTCCTTCTTTCCTTTCCCCCATTCCCCCTCCATAGTTCCCTTTCTCCCTTGAAAATTTTCTTCCCATTTCACAATATCAGTTATACATTATGGGTCTCACTTACACTTTCAGTTTTTCAGACCAGAGAAATTATCTGGTATTTACATATGTGTCCTATGTCTTTAATCTAAGAGCATGGCCTCAATGTGCATCCACTTGCCTATAAATGTCTCACATTTATCACTCTTTATGGCTGAGTAGTACTCCATTTTATAAAAATAATGTACACAGGGCTAAGGATTTAGCTCAGTGGTTCCAGCATCTGCCTGGCAAGGTTCTGAGTTTGATCCCCAGTAGTCACATACTAACAATGCTGGGCATGGTGACTCACTCCTGTAATTTCAGAACTCAGGAGGAAGAGAAAGGAGAATTTCTGTGAGTTTAAGGCTAGCCTGAGCGACAGTAGTGAGTTCAGGGCCATCCTGAACTACAAACTAAGACTTTGTCTCAAAACAACAACAACAACAAAAAATCTGCACATATTTATCAAGTCACCTATTGATGGGCACTTGGGTCTCCATGATTTAGCTATTAAAAACTGTGCTGCTATAAACATGGGTGTGAATATGTCACTGTGGTGTGATGCTTTAATTCTTTTGTGAATATGCCCAGTAGAGAATTAGAAGGATCCAATGGAACATCTGACCCTAGTTTTTTGAGGAATCTCCATACCGATTTCCACAGTAGTTCCACCGTTTTTACATTCCTACCAATAGTGGAGCAGGGTTCATTTCTCCCCACAGCCCAGTCAGCACTTGTTATTAGTTGACTTCTTCATAGCTGCCATTCTTTCTGGAATGCAGTGGAATCTCAGCATTGCTTTCATTTGTGTCTCTCAACTGACCAGTGATGTTAAACATTTTTTTCATATGTTTATTTACTGATTCTACTTCTTCATCTGAAAATGTCTGTTGATTTCAGATGCCCATTTTTGGACATTAAATTTTGGGGTTCTGATTATTTTTTAAAAGTTCTCTATATATTCTAGATGTAGGCCTTTGTCTGAGAAACAGCTGCTACAATTTTTTCTCACATCGTAGATTGTCTCTTCACTCTATTAGTGGTTTCTCTTGCTGTACAGAAGCTTTTTAATAGAAATAAATCCCAGTTGTTGATTCTTTGTGCTAATTCATGTGTAACTGAGGTTTTGTTCATGAAATCTTTCCTTATGCCATTGTCTTCAAGAGTTCTACCTACCCTGTCTTCCAGCAGGTTGAGTGTTTTGTTTTAATGTTTAAATCTTTAATCCATTCTGATTTTAGTTTTGTTCATGATGAGAGATAAGGGGCCAGTTTTCATCTTTGATAAGTTGAGACCCAATTTTTCCATCACCATTGATCAAAGGTTGTCTTTCCTCCAATGAGGATGTTTGGCTTTTGTCAAAGATGAGGAGGTCTAGTGTATCTGGAGCTGTTTCTGCGTCTTCTAATCTGTTCCATTGATTATCAAATCTGTTTCTTTGCTGGTACCATGCTGCTTTGATCACAGTATAATTTCAAGTTCAACAGAGTGAAGCCTGTTTTAACCTTGCCACCACTGACTATTCATGAGTTTGCTAGGTTAGCCATCCCATGATTTACATCATTTTGTTGTTCATGCTCCTGAGTTTAACTTGTGCTGTTTTCATCTTTTGGGCCCTGTTTGACTCCATAATTTGGGACTGAC